>VXAW01001539.1:307238-320367 GCA_013399735.1 Tyrannus savana
AAAAAAAAAAGAAAACCTAAATACATCTCACAGCTCTGTACGAAGGATATGAAAAGATTAAATGAAGACTGTTGGTGTTTATATTTTGGCATATGTCAAATTATATTTCAAGCTTTTCTACTCTTCAGTCTTGCAGATTATCAGACTAAGAAATTCAAATGTCTTATTTGGAGTGATCTTTCACATGAGAGAAGGGCCTATATAGATGATTTTTGTTCAAGGAAATGAGACTATCAAAAACCTCTGCTAGTTCGTGCTCCCACAGATGAGGAGCAGTCCTTCTATCTGCTGCCTGGTTGTGTGCCAATGATTAATCTTTCATGATGTCAGGAATATGGAGGGGCAGGTACTGATAATATTAAAAAAAGATTGAGGAATAGGAATATTTGCACAGAAGATTCAGGGTGGATCTGTGACTGGGAGCACCAACATTAGGGGATATAACATTACAGAACCTGCGAGAATTGCTTTTTTTTTAATTCTCCTGTTACCATTATAAATCAGATACTAGTGAGCAACAGGGTAACAGATAAGAATTTGGCCAAAGTGGCAGGCAGTCTCCAGTGGTAGGTGTTTCCAAATAGTCAGTTTTAGGGCCAGTTCTTTTGAGTGTCATTATAAATGACCTGGACACAGGAGCTGAGTGCACATTCAACAGATCTGCTGACTTCCATGGAATTCCTCACAACAATACCAAGGCAGAAAATTTTTGTTTCCTCTAGAGGTTCCTCTCAATTCAGTAGTGACAGACCTGAGATCTCGGTGGGACACTCAAACATGCCCTAGACTTACACTGCCACATAAACAAGGGATCTAACTATTTCAATTATGGATAAAAAAAAGGACCATCACCTTTGGAGAGCTACATCAATTACAAAATACAGTAATTCAAAAGCGTTCTCTCTGAAATAAATTGCAGACACCATCAGCATATGTTTATTAGTTTTTTATTATTATTATTAGTGTATTAATGTATTATTTATTAGCATTTGTTGCTAAAAATATCCATGTCTCTCTAGTAATTAGAACCCCTGTCTGTTCTGAAGGACTTTTCCCCTCTATGTCAGGTTTAGACATGATGTAAGACAAACAATCTTGAATTTTCTGTGTTGAAAATATAATTCTCTTTGTTAAATTCAGTCTTATCATGCATAGATGTCATGATTGTCCTCTGAAACCATTTTCAAAAAATTTTTAGACTGAGGGGTGGGGAATTTAGGTAAAGCTTAAGCTAACAAGTTTTATTTCCCTCTCACAGTAGGTTAAATACATGGTCCTAAGGATCATAATGATAATTAGTTCATATAAAACCCACACACACTAAGCTGTAACAGTGTCTGTGCAAGTCATCAACGCCTAATTTATATTTAATCATAATTCCATAGCTAAACAGGAGAAGATGCTGCTTCAGCTTTGGTGAAGAAGAGCAGAAAGGGCATGGGAATCACACTGTACTGTGTGATGGGAATAAGCCATTGCACCTGGCTTTGTGAAAAATAAGTACACGTTTGCTGCTGTCCTGGCAAAATACATGGCTGGTTAGCAGTCCAGCAGTCCAGCCTGTGTTACCAACCAATTCTTCAAGTCACTGGAGTAAAGCTATCAGCTATGTTTGCAACAGCAGTGTGATCTGTAGATAAAGATGTAAATTATATTGCAATTTGCAGAACAACTGATCCTGATAAATGACAGGTTTTCTGCACTTGGCAGAAGTTAGGTAAAGGCAAGGAATAACTGCTTCAGAAGCAGAGACAATACTACTGGAAATAACAATCCCTTGTTATTTCTTTTGTTTTAGTTCACATTATCTCCTTCACTTCACCTGATGGAGAACATCCTTAAGAAAGAATGCTGGGTTTTTTTCTATGCACTCAGTTAAAATCAACGCCTTCAGTTTCTAATTAGATTAGATGGGAATCTAGTGAATAACACTAATATGTGCTTTCATTCATTAATTAGAGGCAGAGAGAAAACTAAAATTTGTTATTCCTTCACAAAAATAGCATTTGATAGGGAAACAAGTAGGTCTTACTTTTAAGTGGGAAGATCTGGCAGCCAGTGAGGTACTCTAAGTCAGATTCTAAATATTTTTGGATTTTCCTTTGATAATATTAACAGTGTGAATTTTCTATCCAAACTTTATTCATTGCAGAATTTGCTTATAATTTCCTATTGACATTCACTGTCCTTCAGGTCTTATTCCTTTTATCAGCAATGACTGCCTTCCTGTGTCAGACTGATCTATTGAACTTTATTGCTCTCCTAATTATTTCCTAACACTTTAAAAATCTGTAAAGTACTTCAAGTAGCTTTTTATGTTCTGCAAAGTGAATTAGAGATTGGTGAAAGGTGCTGAACCTATAGAACAGTTACAGCACGAGCAACACATCAGATCTCCATCACTGCCCTTCTGGGTTGTTCAAATTCTGACACACAGGTAAAGACCACAAACCTGCAGTGGTGTGACATTGGCTGGGTGCCAGGTGCCCACCAAGCCAGTTTGTCACTCTCCTCATCAGCAAGACAGGATGGGGACAAAGTGAGATAGTAAAAAGCTCATGGGTCAAGATAAACGTGTTTAATAAAGGAGAAGAAAAAGCCACTCATGGAAGCAAAGAAAAAGCAAATATTTATTCCCTTCTTCCATCAACATGCAATACCCAGCCACTTCTCTGGAAGCAGATGTTTTCAAGCATCATAATAACATATGTGTGGGTCCATTTGTGCATGTGTGTGTATGACCTTAAAACTGGTACCTTTGAATATGACCTGTCTGTGAGACTGTCACAGAAGATAACTTATCAAAAATAGTCTCTCTTCAGAGCAGTGGAAATGAGCTGCTTCTTTCGGTCAGAAAAAGGCTCTAAATGGCCATAGTCTATGAACTTCTTTGCATAACTTAGTGTTTTTTCAAGAAGAGTGTCATTCTGGTTTTGTATATTGATTTATTTAAGCTATATGATAAACTATATTCATTTGACATGCAGTGGCATGCAGTAATAAAGCCAACAATTTCAGGTAGATTCTACTGGGCATATTTTTATTTATGTATGCTGTATACACTTGTTTTAATCTTTAAATTCTCCTGTTCATAATTTTGCAGCAAAAAGTGAAAAAAATTCATGTGTTCTAAACAGGAATTATTGAATTCAACAGTCTCTGTAGTATATGCATTACATTTCTAATAACAATACATAACAAAAAAAAGGAGAATAGGACAAGTAGGGGATGTCATTCACATAAATTAATTTTTTATGCTAATTTCAAGAGGAAACTTTCAGCTTTGCCTAATTTATGTAGCCATAAAAGAATGCTGAATTTTTTTTTGTTTTTTATGTGTGCAAAAATGCATCTGTTTTTCTTTGTAAATCAGAGTGCAGTACGTTTTCTTACTAAGAAAAAGAGTAGTATTTTTCATGTTTAATAAGAGTATATTTTAGAAGTATATAGCTATAAAAGCATGTGATGCAGCTATATTTGGGCTCCTTTTTCTTTTTTTTTTTAAACAATGTAAATAAGCACCTTCGTATGCATATATATTTATATATTTAGGACATTAGAAAATACCATTTTATGCCTGTGAATATAAACAGAATGGAAAAGTCAAGAAATTCATTATAATGGGGCAGCAAACACTGACTGTGACTGCTCTAAGTGCTACTGCCAGCCAAAGTGCTTGGTGTGTTTTTAGGTGACCCCCAGTTCTTGGTCATTCCTATTCTTAGCTGCCTACCTGGTGACACTAAAAACTAAGGCAGACTCACTTTATTTGGTTTAAATTGACTCTACGAAGAGTTGTATCCCTGTTGTAGGTGTCTCGTGCAGCAGGACTTCCTCACCTTTTCATTTAACACGGTCCAGTAATGACTGTTTTGCTCCAGCCACTTGGACTACTTCCTTGCAGACAGGCACTGTTTTTTCCTCATGTAATAGAAGGGTGGAAACATTAGTTTGGGACTGAAGGGGTTGATGGTGCTCAGGCAGTTTTCTGTGGCTTCACAGGGTGACAGGTAGGTGATGCACTGAGTGCAACTCCAGTAGAGGTGAAAGAGAAACCATCACACTGCTGAAACAGCCAAATGAAAAGGAGCACTGGGCCAAAGTTACCAAGCAGGTGGCCTCAGAAAAGGGATATGGTGGATTGGTGTCCTGAAACAAGAGAGAATCGAGAGACTTAAAGCCATTAAAAGCTCAGATGAAGGTATGCTGGGGATGAGTTCAATCTGAACATTTTTACTTGAATGTTGCTGGAAGGAATTAGGGAAGCACTTGTTATGTGTTAAAAAAAAAAAGTAAAATGAAGAGGCCGTTAAGGAGGAATTATGTTCTAGCATGGATGCAGAAAACACTGTCCACTCAGTCAGCTAGGATAACAGCTGAAATGGGGAGCTGGAGGTGCAATTGGGCTGTGAATCTTTGTCTAGGGTGGGCTTCAGAATGAATAATAGGTTTCCATACTGTAGGAAAAATGAAATTTCATTGAAATCTATGTGTCTTGAAAGTGCTGGGAGATGCATCGTTAAACTTCAGTGGAAGCTATGGGGTTTACAGACAAAGTTATGCTGGAGTTAGTGTTGTGCTTGCGTCTCTGAATTCAGCATAGCAATACTGGAGTCCTGGGGTAGCAAAGTACTTAAAGAGTGCTGTCCCTGTCTCTCTTAGCATGGGAAAAGAGAACAAGATCCTCTCTAGTTTGGACTTGTGTCCAGTATCTCTGCACAAGGTAGGATACTGGCTTGGAGGTAAAATTTTGAGATGGGAATGCGACTAGGTCACCTTGGATATGTATCTCCTAAAAGTCTCTCCTCCTAATCAAAACAATGCAAGTGTAAAGCACATATTCAGGTCTAATAGATATTCCTTTTGCTAGTTTTAGTGAGTCCTTTAGCCTTTTGTAAAGTATTGTGGTTCCAGCTTATGCTTATTTTTTTTTTTCTGGTACAGAAGACTAAAATGTAACTGCTTTGAAATAAAACCTCTCTCCTTAGGATATCCCACTGTTGTTGTGATATGAGAGTTTAAAATGAAGTCTGAATCCCACTTGAAATTGGAGGACATGTTTAAGAAACCCTTCAACTGTCCTATAATATTTCCAGGGTGTTCTGATTATGCAGCTCTCAGATTTGGAATACTGAGTACAAACAATCAGCTAAGTAATACCTGATTACATAATAGTTCAGCCTATGCTATTGCATGCAGAGGGAGCTAAATAGGAGGAAGATTTGTGATCTGTTATTTCTATTTCTTTCTAAAGAAATAGAAGCTCAGAGTTCACATAATTTCATGAGTAGTTAATTTAATATCATGTGTTCAATAGTTCATTGAGTATCATTGTTCTTCTTGGATATATCAACTGATAGCCTTACAGTACTGATACTAGCAATGAGCTTCATAGAAAATATGAAAATGACAAGAGATACTTTCAGAAATGAACATTCTATAATCATGTAATATTGTTTATAACCTAGTTTTCAAAACTAATTATCCTTACTTGCTCAAAGGACTGGCTCTTTTGTAGTTAGAATGTATATATTCAAACTCTAAGAAAGTAGAAAAATACATCAATATTCTTCAGTTACATGCAGATTTCAGATCTTTCCAATAAACAACACTGGTAGAATGCAATTTTATTGAGTAGACTATAATATAAACTTTATTCCACTGCTGTTATAAGAACAGATGGTAGCTCAGGCTGACTGCCAAAAGACTGTCTCATTCATGAATATTTTCATATGTTCAATTTCATGGGCTTGCTTCATTAAAAGGGGTATCAAATGTGATTCACTTTTGGTGTGAACAGTCCTTGGAAAGCATTCCTAGCAGACGATGAACATTGGGATATCTATTCTGCTTACAGAACTGCTCTTCTAGTGTTAGATAATAACACTGCTGAGAAGGATCCTGCTCTGGAAATTCTGTAGCTGTTATAGGCAGAAGTAAAGAGCTTTATAAATTAGCTCTTACGGCTGTAAATTTGACTGTTACAGCTACAGTTTATCAAAACAGGCAAGTGTTTGACTGCAACATGGATGTTAAACCTTGGCAATCAGAAAGAAGCTTTTCTAATGGCTACCCTGAGACTGGAGCAGGGAAAACTAACTCCAGTGCTAGTGTTGCTACCGGTCTGTCTCAGCTTTTATAGGGCCTGATGCTTTGTAGTGTCCTAATTGTCTGCTTTTCATGTTGCTCTGTGACTGCAAAGCCAATATCTCTGTTGGATTTGCATTTTTCTCTCCTTCATGAGTACCTGCTCATACCCCCTGCTGCATTCATAGAGTCATAGACTGGTTAGTGTTGGAAGGGAATGGAATTTAAATATCATCTAGTCCAACCCCCATGCCATAGGCAGGGATGACACACGAGACCAGGTTGCTCAAAGCTTCACTGGCCTCAAACATTTTCAGGAATGGGGCATCCACAACTTCTCTGGACAACATGTTCCTCACCATCCTTACAGCAAGGAATTTGTTAGTATCTAATCTAAACCTGCCCTCTTTTGGCTTGAAGCCCTTCTCCCTTGTCCTACCTCTCCATGCTTTTGTAAAAAGTCCCTCTCCAACCTTCTTGCAGGTCCCCTTTAGGTACTGGGGGGCTGCTGTAAGGTCTCCCTGGAGCCTTCTCTTCTCTGAACAGCTGCAACTCTGTCCCCTGACTTAGTAGGAGAGATGCTCCGGCCCTCAGATGGTCTTTGTGGCCCTTCCCCAGACCTGAATCAACAGGTTCACATCCTTTTTATGCTGGGGGCCCAGAGCTGAATGCAGTACTGCAGGTAGTGTCTCACAAGAGTGAAATAATTGGCAGAGGTAGGAAGACACCAAACAGAGAACATCTGCTTTCTCTGCTCTAGGCTCACTGAAGTCCTATGAGGACCTGAGATTTATAGAGCACTCCACTCAAAATTTCCATGGTTCAAAATTATCTTCCATGAAATTAAAGAATAAATACCTGGGGATCAATTAAATTTCTTGTGTGTGTGGTCTCATAGAAACAGTCATTTTGCCATTACTAAACCACTTATATTCACGTAGTAGTATGAAATTAATAGCGTGGTTTCCATTACTTATTCTATGTCCTTGGTTTGTGTTGTATCATATTTTCTTCAAAAAAATGACAGCAGGAATATGTTGCCAGATAGCTGTTATTAATTCTAACAGCTTATCTAACTTGCATAATTTATTTACACTTTAGCAACATCTTGAAAAGTAACGTATCTGGTGCAACTCATCAAGTTATGGGGAAAAGCACTGTGCTGTGCTTGTCATGGAAGATACCTTGAGTAATACCTTTGGGTAATACATAAGGAATATTCAGAATGAAGGTGAAAATATCTAGTTAGTTTTGATGAACTGTATCACTCAGTTTATTACTGAAGTAGAATACAACTTTAAAAGCTGCTCAGTTTGGTACACATTGTGTCAGTTAAAGATTTTTAATGTCATAATTTACAACTATTGTTTCATTTGCAGTTTTTCTATAGGTAATTCTAGCATGAATCTGAAACCTCAGAAACACAGAATATGTTCTACGAAAAGTTTCAACCCAAAGGAAACATTTTCTCACATATATTTTAAGACTGTATCTATGCCTATGTGCTTTCAGCCAATAGTTCCCTAGACTTTGAGAGAATATTGTGAAGGATTATGTGTCATAATTCTTGGCTGAAAAACTCTTATGAACCATCATTTTCTTTTGTGGAAAACAATATAATTTAGCTCTCATTGAAAAAGACTTGTTAATTAGCATGTTGTAATTAGACCTAGATATACAGATGTGGAACTGTAATTAATCTAAATAGCAATGGTTACATGTGTCTAGGTAATTTTCCCATATTTGAGAGTGAATGAGAAGAAAAGACTAGAAAAACAGTGGGAAATTACATATAATGGTGCTCGCCTAGTTTCCAGTGACTTGGCACATAGGAACTCTCAAGGCAGGGATGGTGTCTTTTTTATCCAGCAGTTTTTAATTCCTTGAATCTGTCAAGCTGCTCTTTGACTCAGTCTGAAAGTCTACTACTTGCCTGAATATCCATACAATTTACCTTGTGCCTCCTGTAGAAGAAGCCCACCCTTTGCTGAAAATACCAGAGAGCTCTGGGAGTCAACTGGAAAAGCTGTTAAATTTGTTCTTCTGACTTGAGTGTGTAAGCTGCATACCACTGCAAGATAAAGTCCTGGGAAATATGACATTTACCTTCTACTTAATTTTCTGAAAATAGGTAGCTGTTCTGTGGGGTGCAAGGCTATTTAAATCTCTGATCTGATTTAGAATACTCACAGGGGGCTCCAATCCTACTAAGAAAGACCATGAAGTCACCTGCTTGTTATTTTGATTGTGTCACTCTATCTGACCTTCTTCCAAAACCTTTCCCAGGCTGGTTATTTGAATCAACTAGAATCATATTTCTGCACAAGGAATTCTATATTTAGATCTCATGTTGCTCGCTGTCTTGTGTTTTTGCTCTAAATTATCTTATTTTTTTGAGAGGGGCATCAGAAAGATCAGAATTCTGTGACTTATTAGACGGACTGGAAAATTAAGCCCAAAGTGCTAACTAGGGAAGAAACATTCCTAAATAAATGGCCCATAGGTTGCCTTTCGGTCAGTATTAGACAAAAAGACACCAGCAAATGTTAGAGCTATTGGGCAGTGCCTACATTTAAAACCCCCTATATTGGAGGTGCCAAGGCCACATTTATTCATTAAGCCAGCAGGAATTCACACAGTAATATGACGTGTAATTCAGCATTTTTATCTCTGTTAACCTCATTATGTGAACTGGGAACTAGCCCTCAAATTTCTGTAAGTTGTATATTGAGAAAATGCTGTCAGGCAGGTACATATTTGTATCTTATGCTACTTCTGCTATTAGAACTACTAAAAGCAGTGGAGACCCTATACTAAAAAGTTTTCCATCTTGACTGGTTTTCTCAACTTCCATTTACATGGGCCCACTGCTCAGAGACAGACTTCTCATCCGCTGGCTGGCAATGAGCAGTTGTTTTCATTCACATCATTTGCCTTTCTTTGGTTTTATTTATCTTATTTTTTAATTCTCCTTTTCATTTCAGTATATATATATATATATATATGGCTCATACATAATAACAATAATAAAAATTATAAAACTCCCATTATTACTATTATTGCTATTATTATTACTATATTTCTACTCCTAAACTGTTCTTACCTGCACCATAAATTTTCTCACTTTTCCCCTTCCAGTTCTCTTTCCCCTGTCCTGCTGAGGGTGGGGCAGGAGTGAGAGGGAGCAGCTGTGTGATACTTAGTTGGCATGTGGGATTGAACTACACGATGCCCTTCCACTATTTCATAGCTAAAACATTCACTATTGCTGCTAGCAAAACTTCTTTTGAGAGAATTAATGGGAAATGTTGAGACACTGCAAAGGCAGTTTACAGGTCAGAGTAGAGCCAGGGTAGGTTATCTTCTCACTTTTGAGCTCTGGGAAACATTGGCCTTCAAGGTCTTGGCAAAGGTTTCAGAGACTGAACATGTTTCTAACCTCTCACAATTGTTATCATCAATTCTGTAGGGCTGCTGTTGTCTGGCTTTTGCTGGAAGGGGTTAGATATCATTATTTTGTTTGACTGAGCAAAGCTCTGCTTTTAATGCTACATCTACAATCAAACTTTAAATCAAGTTGAAACCTAGCCTTTATGACCTGCATATGCCCTGACATGAAAACTGACACTCAGCCTTTTTTAGGGAGTAATGTTATGAAAAGTTTTTCCAGAAGAAGTCTTGGTCAAGTTCAGTTCTACCTGTGAAATACAGGAGCATATTTCTTAAATTTGTCAGTGCTCACCATCCTAGCTAAGTGATGTTTCCTTTCTTCTCCCTTCTACTCATGAAGATGGTGTCACTACAAAGAGTAGCAATTTCTACATTTCATTATGCTTTGTTGCCTCACTCTTTCTTCCTTTCTTCCTAGCAGCATGATGTAGCAGTTTATCTAGATCACAGTTCTCCAGGCGTCAGCAATGAACAGAGAGAATTGCTGTGGGAACATGCTGAAATGATGTTCTGCCTCACAGAAAACTGTCACTCAAAGGACGAGCCTGGGAATCCACTTCCATTTTGTGAATGATATGTCATTCCTACGTGCTGGAGAGCAACCCTGTGGAAAGGGCCCTGGGGGTCCTGGTTGATGGCAAGTTGGATCTGAGCCAGCAGTGCCCTGGCAGCCAGGAGGGCCAACCCTGTCCTGGGGGCATCAGGGAAAGCATCACCAGCCAGGCCAGGGAAAACTTTCAGCAGAGGTCGTGACAATCCTTGTCTTATTTTTGTCTCTGATAATGATTTTTCTTAGTTCTGTATGCAGAATAAAGAACATATTGTGAAAATATTTAGTCTTTTCCTGGATTCTGCTCCCAAATTAATCCCCATATAGCTTCCAAGATACAATATTTAGTACAAGAGCCTCGTGTTTATAAATTACCTGTTTCCTTCTTGACAGACTTTTCTGCTGAGGGAAGAAATTTCACTACAACTTGCTGTACCCGTTTCTTTGAAAAAAAAACATGTATGAAGTTATATATGCAATCCTTTAGAAGGCGTTAGCTGAAAAAAAATGAATAAATTCTTTCCTTTTCAATAAACACAGTGCAGATAATGATTTTTGTGATTAGAGGTTTCAGGTGCATGCTATTAAAGGAATTTCTTGAGGTAGTGTGATAGAATGTGTGTTACTTGAAAGGTATCAGTTTTCTCCCAGCACACATACCAGGATAAAAACTTTTTTTTTTAACAGTTTCATTTTTGCAAGTGGAAATGTTTCAGTAGGGAGGTAGAGGGGAAGATTGTAAATTGAAGGTTGTTTAACTGACTCCATAGACCTTCTCCAGCAAACCCTCTTCTTGCTGAACTGCTGAACTCTGCAACAATCACTTACTGCTCTTTGGTCCAGGGCTGTTGACATAATGGTAGAGATGATATTTAGGAGCCTGAGAGCACCTCTCTCTGGGAAGATGAAGTCACACCTGAAATATTTTCTCCGTTATCCAGCAGATGAGTTAAGAAACATTTTAAGAAAAAAAAAAAGCTCGAGGTTCCTCTGGCAGTTATTCAGTATAGAAATGACTTCATGGACTCAGAGAAGACCCAGTGACATATGGGAGATATCTTCACTCTTCAAGGGGAATTAAAAGAGTCTGAGAAAGCACTGCAGAATGTGAAATGGGAATGAAAGAAATTATTTTTTTATTACTACCACTGCTTGCCTTTGGAACTAGTCAGCTCTGTTTCCATGTATATAGGCATATGTGCCTTTGATTTCTTATGACATACTTGCTACCCTGTTTCTCATTAGGCAGGTAAACTTACCTGGGTAAGAGTAACTTGTAGAAAAACCTCATTTGACACGAGTATTAACAAGATTTTTTTCTTCCTAAACTTTATACTGATCTAGTTCTTTGACTATTGGAATGTGTAGGATGATTATGATTTTTTAAAAAATAATTTCTTTAAAAAAAGATGTTTTAAATAAAATTATAAGGTATCTCAGAATGGTATGAAAATATTACTGTGAGAAATGTCAGCTACATATAATCTCGCGAATTACTCTAAAGCATGAATTTTTTGCTTTATTTTCTAAAGTCTTTTTTTTATTCCATATCCCATGAATAGGAGTGGGATTCAGTGTTCTACACAGTTTCTATAAAATACTTCTAGAAATAGTTTTTATGGCTTTCTAATTAATTCAAATACATTATAATATTATTATATAAAGGTAGTCACATGGTTTTGTTGACTAAGAATGCCTATCAAACAGTTACTAATCTCTGGTAACATACTAGTTTCAGAGTACTTTGCCACTATTTTTGGAAATAATTCTTTGGGTATCTTTGTATGTATATTGATTTTCCTTTGTATTTCTAAGCTAGAATTAGCATGACTTTATGAAGCATTATCTTTAGGAGTTTTTTTATATTTGGCTTGTTTAAGTGTTTTTTTTCCAAAGCATGCATTGTTTTATTAAATAAGGTGGTGGCAAATATATTTAAGCAGCTAATAGTCTATTTTTTTTTTTTAATCCTTGTTTCAAGGATTTGTTTTCCCAGCTTTTACTTCTTGCCCTTTGATCTTAGGCACATCAGGACAACATAACACTTTATGCAGTTACTTCAGATACTCCTTAAATGAACAAGCTAGAACACCACAAATAGAATTCCTCTTTTAGTGTGGGCCTAATGGACTATTGGACACTTCAAAAACAAAACTGTTATAGTGCTCTATTCTGCTTTCATGTAAAAACCAAAGTAGACAGGATCTGGGTTTGGCATGAGTGATGGATGCTTATTGGATTTAAAGGTAACACTGTGAAGGGAGTGCCAGCACAATAAGACTCAAAGTGGTGCTGACAAACCAAAAAGTGTGCGGGGAACTGGTGCACTATCTGAGAGAGGGGAGTACCAAAGCAGAGATAAGACAAACACAGTATGCAGAACAACTTCTCAGGTGTGCAGAATATGTCTATAGTTTTGCTTGAGTTAAGAACTGAGTTTGAGGTACTGAACACTGCAGCAAAATGCAGGAGTCCAGTACTGTATTAGGGTCCTCATGAAAGGGAATTTGGACTACAGATCTCATGAAACAATCCCTGCCTGTCCTCCAGCAAACAATATTTGAGGTATTGCACGTGATAAGTTTATGCATACACTGAAATGAGTTCAGTGAATTAGTAGGGACAGCTGATTTCCTAAAATTCACCATTTATAAGGAAAGGTTTATTTGACTTAAAAGAAAAAAAGATTGAAATGGCCTTCATACACAAGAATTGCTGGTCCTAAGAAGAAGTGAACTTCTTTGGTAGCTAAGATAAGAATTAAACACCCTTAGACAACTTGAAATACTAGGAAAATATTTCAGTAACAATTTTAAGCAAAAATAATGCTTGCAATATGCCTGGGAAACCTGTAAAGCGTGTCTTGGAAGAAGGAATTTTCCAGGAACACTGTGAGCATAAATATGTTGAGAAGAAAGTCAGGATTACCCCAGGCTCATTTCCAGTTTATAAAGTTCTTTGATTAACATTAACATGTTTTCATTGGTTGCTTGACCACAGTACAACAGAGAACACATTAATACCTGTCATGTTTTGTGGCTG
>VXAW01001539.1:329758-346930 GCA_013399735.1 Tyrannus savana
TTTTTGGCTGTTCAGAGGGAAAATCATTCATTAGTCTCATTAAATAGGAAATGATTCTTAACTGACCCCTCAAGCCAAACATGAAGCAGTAAAATTTAACTTCTGTCCAGACCACAGGAGGATTTGTGGTACAGCTTTTTCCTAGATACTTCATAAGAATTCAGGGGACAAAACCTAATGTAAATGATCTTAACAAGTGGTGAAATTAAATGTTTAGGAAGTATGCTCAAAAATCCATAAGGTGGAGAAACTTGAGTTGGTCATGAACTTTCAGTCTGAGGAGGATGTTCTCTCTCTGGGAGGCAGAGATTTTCTTTTTCAAATTATTCACTCTCCAGAGTATAGAATCGTGGCAACAAAAGCTGAAGGGAAACTATTTAATCATCTTGCCTCTCTTCCCTCCAGAGGATAATTTTTCTGAATGCTTCTCGACCTTCCCCTCCTTCCCCCCACCAACCTCCTCACTTGAAATTTAATTTTGGCTGTCTAAGGCCTAGAAGGCGGAAACAGGGAGAAGTAATGGAGCTTCTGTGACATCTTAATGTAGTCTCACGAGTCCTAGTTAAAACAAACCTTACATTCTCAAAATCACAGCCCACTACAGAGGGAGGTAGAACTGCAGACCTAATTTTGCTAGAGTTTCTGAGTTGAGTTGCTACTGTAGTGCTGAACCACGAGTAGCTGCTACACAAAGGCCCTACCTGGTCAAGGTCAACTTCCCCTCACCCCACTTGGATTCTGTGTGATCCAGGTGCTATTCAGCCTTAAGAACTGCAGAGCCCCAGACACACATAAAGGCTCAACTTCACTTATTTGAGGAACTTTAACGCAGGAAAATGAGATGGCTTGAGAGTTTTGATCCTGTGTATCAAGCGTGCAGAGCTCTTTCGGATTTCAGGTTTGGACTTCAGCACCTAATGGTATACTGTGTGCTGTACAGGGGGATATAACACAGATTTCCCCTTGCACCAAGTATGGTGTAACCTGGTGATGTGCAAATACGGCAGAGCAGGGCATAACAGAACAGTGAACATCACTGGCACCCTGAGAATATTTGTGCAATTACAGAGTAGCTGGGAAGCATGATGTGTGGGCATACCAGGCTGTTGGGTCAGGGAAAGTAACACGATCCACCATGTCCTTCATGTGAACAGCACTACATTTTGGATGTCTCTGGTGTCTGCAAATGAGAAATCAGTACTTTGTTGACGTGAACGGAATTTGGACCTGCTTGTCCCCAAATATTTCATAGGATAAAAGCTTTTCCAAAAGCCTGGGAAACAAGGATAAATTTACCTTTATGTTCTGAACTCTTAAACGTCTGAGTAGTCATTGGCTAAATGGGTTTTCTCCATCAGTCATGAGGAAATTGGGAAGGCATTGATGTTTTCAGGGTACAGTGTACAAACTAGGTCTCCAGTTGGAGAGACTAAATATCTCAAACAATATTTATTTAGATTACTTTGAAAACATTTAGCTGCTATTAAAATAAAATATCCTCAACTGGAGATACTAATGAAAAGGGAAATGCACCAACAAAATTATCCTCATGCCATGAGGATTAAAGGAACTGTCTGGAGTGATCCTTCAAAATAAAACACAGCAGTTTCAAATTCTTTTCTGCGAATTTCCTGCAATGCAGCATTCTGGCCTGATGTTTTAATTTATCTCTCATTTACTCTTTCCTCTCTGAATTATCTTGATATTGTCAGAGAACGTCATTATCAACAATTACCCTCACCAAGGACAGGGCCAATGTAATTTTATATGCAGTCAATTTACAGAACAAAATAGCCCATCTTTTTTCATTGAGGATTTGAGGTGATTTGGTAATGTCATTAGACTTTGCTGTTTTCATGTCTTTTCATTCTTAAATAAAGAGAAGGTCAGAACAAAACCGCAAAAATATGTATTTCATTAAGTCTAAAAATACTTTTTGCTTGGGCACACAATCCTCCAAGACTGTTCCAGACTAATAAGGCGAGATCACTCTTGCTCTCCCTCTCAGTATCTGCATCTTGAAGCAGTAAATGAGCTTTAACAGAAACAGGCAGCTTTCTAATCAGAGGGCAGTGAGAGTTCATGATTTAAACTGATGGTTGGAAAGGGCAGCGAATCAGGATCTTCTTACTGTCTTTTACAACCTAAAACAGTCTTTCAGTCTGCTTAATTTCTTTTAGTAAAAGTTGTAATTATTTTATCTTGTTCTAAATTCGGTGGTATCCATCTTCATTTGCCTTGGATGAGCTCAGACGTGCTACATTAGACGTTGTTCAGTCTCACGCTTTGGGGAGCTGACAACAGATGAAGGCAAATCCCCAAAATCATAGCTCCTGAGCTCCACTCCAGAGCTTTATAGGAAATGTGATGGGGCAGCCATAATCAGTTCAGCAACAGAGCATTTCAGTTCTTAAAAATACCTCTCAATATTGCAAAATGTTTCTCCACTGTGGTCTGCTTCCTCATCGTTATCAGGAAAGTCCCAAATTTATAGGCCTAATTATATATATATAATATATATTTTTATATATATATTATATATATTTATATATATANATGCTTTCATGATTTGCCTGAGTTCTTCAGTTATAGTTATTCTTCAGAACATATTGAATATACTGAAGCATGTTAGCATACATTATGCTGTGCTGAAATTATATTTTGTAAGGTCAAAACCACAAAGTAGCTGTGAAGATAAAGTAGCCAAGATAATATATGGTGATTTTTTGTTTTCCAAATTGTAAATTTGTTCGTTTGTCTTCCATGGTCTCAAGACCTTCTGTGGTCTTGAGGTGTATCTCCCCAATGCTGCTCTGCATCAACCACCTCTATGTTTTGTTTAGCAACCTGCCTTTTCACACATTTTCTTATGATGCCTCTTTGGATAAATTGCCAACAGTGCATCACCATGACCTTGGATATCAGTCTGCCCTTTTTAAGCTTTTGTCATCTGTCTCTTTCATCATGCTGCAAAAAAATTTATTTTAGAGAGCAATCTACTGGCAGTCTGGAGTCTTCTTCAGTTTATGTTCTTAGCAAAATGTTCCTGTCTGGGTTTGAACTGTGACGATGTGCTTTTGCTCATCATGGTCAAAGTTTTACTGTGGTTGGTTTTACTTCATTTTTTTTGTTTCTATATTTGTACCTGGCAAAAGGAAATGAAAGATCAAAGTAACCTGAAAAGGCCAAATAATGCAGTAGCATTATGAACAGAGCCAGCCAGAAAAACCTCTCACAGAACAGAGATTCCAAATTAAAGCCAAAGCAAATGTCAAAATACTTGAACACTTTGTACATTTGTACTTTGTTTGAACAGGCTTTGGTAACCCTCCAGATGATATTTACCACAGTATAAGACTCATAATAGTTATAAATCAGTCCCTTTAAAAGTGTTCCTTGCAAGTGCTTTGGACACATGGCAAAGTGACCTACAAATGTAACTAATTTGGAACTTCCCCAGAATTTCCATCCAAAGACTTCTAAAGTGATTACGAACAGCACAAAATTCTATCTGTCCTTCAGCAATATTTGTGATGGCCTACAGTGCCTGAAGACACCAGTTAATGAAAATTGTCAGTTTAGTCTCCTGAATTTCAAGAAAAAAACCCCAAAATGTTAGAGAAAGTGGGGACTGAGTGATCAAGGCATACTCCTACACTGAGTGTACTCTCTTTTGCATTATGAAGGATGTGAAGAAATTTTTTTTCCCTACATTGATATCTATGATGGTATCTGAGTTTAAAAAACACACTGCATACCTGAACTCTCTACAAACCACTTTTTAGAGGGTGGGTAGTACACGTGCCAGATTTGCTGACTTTGATGTTATTGATGTTGAGGTTGCCAACAGAAATAAACACACCTGGAGTGACTAAGGGTTAATTTGATCCAATTATAAGTACCCTAGCTATAAAACCCTGAAATAACAATGCTGACAATATGAGATGTAGTAACATTAGATTAGTCTTTTAATTCACCAATTCATACAGTAGTTTCTATTTCTGTTTTCTTTTTATGTTTTCTAATGACCTGTTTGCAGCTGTCTGTATGTCCTTTGCATTCCAATGCTTATTGATAAAAATCTTCCTTGAAAAGGGAACAAAAACTAAAGCTGCATTTAAATATTCATTCAAAAATTACATTTCTTCAGGGAAATCAATTATAATGAACAGTGTTTACTAAAACCTCTTAATATAAGTGGATACACATAAACAAGAAGATGGAGAAATTCCTAGCTGCACTCAGTTTGCAGCCTATTTTCTAGCCAATAGCTCCTTAACAGCAAAGGCTGTAATAAAAGATCAGTCAAATAACTGCCACTGGCCTGTATCTCTCACTAGATGCAGAGTGCAATGTCTACTTTGAAGCAGGAAATGTAGTAAAACTACAGTAAATGCAGAGTAAAAACTCTGCATTATCTTTTTGTTGAGCATCCCTGTTAAAGCAGTATGCACCACATCACAGCAGCTCCACACATACAATTAGCATGTCACTCATTTTAGGAGTCAAAAGTCAGTCAGTCTTCAGATATTTGTAAACTGAAAACAAAGACTTCATAGCAAGGAAAAGTGACATCCCCGTGTGTCAGCTGATGACTAACATTGGTTACCAACTACACTGCTCCAAATGGAAGTAATAATTTATGCTTAGAGGCAATGAGAAAGTCAGCTTCATGTAATTGCTGTGATACAATAGTGTACTGGTAAAGCAGCATGTGTATATAGTATTATATATAAATATTTATATATGTATGGGTGTGTATTCATATACATGTGTTTGTGTACAAACAATACTTAGGATCATGTACTTCGACAGCATGGGGTGTGTTGCTTAATCTGTTCTTTCAACTAACTGTGTATGTAAGAGCTGATGAGGGAAAACAGCAATCTTTAGCTGAACTTCATCAAATTTTTTAAAAATATCCTTTAATTGGAACTGACAGCTCAGCAAAATAGCTATAAACAGACACTTATAACTTACTTCTGTTTTATTGTATTCACTCTCCGTGGTTCCTTTCTTTTTTCCTTCCCTACTCTTTGAATAGGCATAATGTTTTATCAAACAAAACTTTCTTTGAGGTTAATGTACCATGAGAATGATTGCACAACTGTTTTGTTATCCATGTCATTTTAATTTGCCAGAGGGTGAGTAGGCACTAATGTTTTGTGTTTCCTTGTAGGGTGAGACTACTTATAACCTTAGTGGACTTTTAGGGGTTTTTATGTTTCTTTAGGGTTCATAGCACTGAGGTTGTTGAATGTCTCCTCTAAAGTAAAAAAAAATTTATTTTAATTTTTTTAAATTAGAATCATAATAGCAGAATTGACAAGTGCATCTCAGAATCACAGAATCACGAAGGTTTGAAAAGACCTCCAAAATCATCAAGTCCAACCTTTGACCAAACACAACCACATCAACTAAACCATAGCACTGAGTTCAGTCTCTTCTTGAACACTTCCAGGGATGGTGACTCCACCACCTCCCCAGTCAGCCTGTTCTTGACAACCTTGACAAACTTTCAGCAAAGAAATTCTTGCTGATGTCCAATATCAGCCTCCCTTGTGTTTTGCTTAATGCTCAAATATAGATTTTTTTTCCATGTATCTCCTTGTTTTAGGCAGGTGAAATACAGTTTTTTTCACTCTTAGCACCCTTTTTAGCAGACTTTCAATCTCTGAAGTAATGGGTTACCATGGATACTAACATATTCCTGCATGCTCCTAATCAAAAGTGCTATATGATCCATCTGCATTTACAAGTGTTTGCATTTCATGCATGACTATTGGTAAAGTCCCCTTTTAGGCACAGATTGTATTCAACAGGAATGTAGAGACATGTTTTGCATCCTGCAAGTAAAAAAAAAAGTGACAATTGGATTGTTGTCATGAACGGGACCAATGAAACCTCTGGTTTGAGACCAAAATGAGATCAAAACTTGGATCTTGTCTTCAGCTGACAGACTGAGCTCAGAAACTGTTCACCCAGTGCATTCTGAATGCTGAGGATTGAAATGTGCTTGATTTTCTTCTCAGTTCCTATCTGGTTTGCTCAAAGTACAGAATTTATGTACTTTGGATTTTAACACCAAAATGAAGAGAAACGGTGTTGTGACATGTTTGTGTTTGTGACTTGTCACTCAAAAAAAGGCAAAAAGCCCACCTAGCAAACCCACAACCACTTATGCCTCTAAGCATCAGCTCTTGCTTACAGGTTTGTATTTTTCTTTTGGATAGGGAAAATCCCACAGGATATTTGAAAGTACTTTGTTAAGAGTGGAAGCAAAAACTACCATTTTTCGTTATGACTAATTAATTAATTACCCGCAGTTCTCCTCGAGTCAGAAATATTTGTTATCAATAGAGATTATAACCTCATTAATATGAAACCTGCCACAACAAGCTTTTTCTGACAAAAATGGACAAAATTATTGACAACATGGTCATTGCTGCTCCTTAGGGAAGTCAGTTGTTCTTTATCCATGTGAGTGCCAGCCCAGATTTTTGTGTGGCCGTGTGGAAAGTCAGACTGATAAATTGATCTGAGTTAGAAGTAAGTTTGGGAAAAAAAAAAAAAATAGGCTTTGCATGAGGTTTTTAAGGCCTATTGCTTTATGATACATTACATTGCTGTGAAAGTATCTGTGCTGCCTAACAGAGAGTACCATGTCAAATGGGAGTAAAAGGGGTTTGTGAGATTCAGCTGGAAAAAAGTCAGGTATGTTGCAAAATTCTAATGAGGTGACTACTGAAATCTGTATGGCTGCCTTCAGAAATAAAAGGCATCACAATTTATGCCTGAAAAAATGCTGCTCTATTTGCAAGTTAAAAAGAAAACATGCTGTTGTATTTGCAGATTCCAAATGTAAGAACAGAAACGGAGAGCATATAATCTCTGTCTGCATAGGTAATATTGCAGGATGACAAGACACTATCTGCAGTGATACAGACACCAATTGTTTGAATTAACATATTCTCATGTTTTAAGGCTTATTTTGTCAGTTTTTCCCTCTTATACACAATCTGTCACTGTAATCTGGTTATTTATATATATATTTTTTTTTTCTCAGTGTCCTTTGTCTGTAATTGCTTTTTGGCAAGCCTGTCACTACAGGTAGAAATATATCAAGCATGCATATGGGCAGAGTCCTTTGTGTGACAAGCTAATGTAAGCATTATAATATTGATACATGTTTTGGATGTAATTTTTCCTTTCTTAAGGAAAAATCTTTGCAAGCACACAAATTTCTTTCTTTTGTAAACATCTCTATTTCTTTCATGTTGTCTGCTCATCAGTCAGCACAGAGTAGTACTCCTCTCAGCTTCAATGGATTATTTCCAAGCTTTGATAGGAAAGTAAATACTCTTTGCTTTTTGAAATGTGAAGTCTGCCAAGGCTTCATGTAGTAAGACTGGTCAGAATTTGCTGGTTTTCCATGAAAGTGAAAAAGTATATTGATCAGAGTGCACACACAGGGGATAAAATTCCAGCATAAGAACAGAAAGTAATGGGAAAGCTACAATTCATTATTTTTTTTAGGATGAACAGGGGAAGATACATTAAAAAAAATGAAATAATAATTTGTTTGTTTGAATCCAGTGTGCATTTACTTGACTTCAAACCGAATAGCAGTATTTGGTGACTGTCTCCATTAAAGGAGAGTAGAATGTTTATCTTCCTCATTTATATATGGAAAATAGGAACTTCTGAAATTCTTGGATAAAAGGGACAGCAAAGACTAACTATGAAAAAATGAAGCTTCTTTAAATAATATCCAGTATTGAAGCACTGGGTTTAACAACTAGTTTTTTCTTTTTTTAATTTTTTTTTTTTTTTTGTGCTAACCATAAGCTCTAGAGACTGTGTGAAAAATAAGAGAAACTCTATAGGACAACATATTGAAATTCTGTCAGTCATTTTCTATCTGGTCTCCAAAATGAGATGACTCTCACTTTTTCTGCATGGCATGCCTAAAAAAGGTTAAGAACTGAAGTTCATTTCAAATGTTTCACTTAAAGTAAAGATATTTTCAGAACTCCCAAAAGAACTGTAGAACTTGCAAAAAAAAAAAAAAAAAATCAGTGGAAAGACATAGGTATACTAAATATGTTGTTGTAGTCTAGGAATTCTGGACATGCTTTAGTCTTAGTCTTAGGACTAAGCTCTTAGTCTTAAGATTTGCCCCAACCTTCATGTTTGAACTTAAGAGTTAGTCTATAGCTTTATAACAGTGGATTCTAAAAGTATTGGGGTTTGTTTTTACTTTTTTGTGTACTTAAACTTTTACTGCGCAATTCCCATTTTGTACCCCATGGATACTTCATGTAGCTGAAAATACCAAAGAAGTCTTTTTTGGTTTAAATCAGTAATGGCTGCTGAACTTTGGTTTTCCATGAGTTTGCTACTGTGTTTTGAAAAGACCGCATCAGACTACCTTGTCTTTATATTTTCTCTGTTAAGTTTAACTCTTATATCCACTGTAGGTTGTTAATGGCACTGACTTTGCATGATTTCCCTTTGTGCCCATGGTATGGATTTGAAACAGGAGCTGGACAAAGTGGGTTGTCATTGGGAGAGCAGCCTGAACCCAGCTGTAGCAAATTATAAAAGGCATGTAAGATTTAATACGTATGTTGCATATTTTTTTTTTTTTTTTTTCACTGAACTGTAAATCTCAGTTTTATTGTATTTGCTTGTGGGAATTCTTGAGACATGAAAAAAACCCAACCTATCCTCATGAGGTGATGGAAAGCTGCTGCTTAACTGGTAGGGTTACTAACAAGGGTGTTATTGTACTAGAATATTGCAAGAAAAAAGCTTCTATTGGACTGGATAAAGAAAAGAAGGAAAAGATCTAGGTAATTGTCAGGACCTTTTTCAATACCATCATTCTTAAGGTAATCAGATGCTTTTGTAACCTATTTCTCTACAGAAAAGCTTTTGGAGGAAATTATTATTGAAAAACTTGTTTCAGCAAGTTTTAATTACCAAAAAAAGTGTTCTACTCCTTTGAAATTGTTAAGCAACTGGGAAGATTTAATTTCTTGTATTTCTTGGAAGAGAACCTTAAGCAAAGGGTAAAAGACAAAATTTATCGAAATAATTAAAAAAGAAAAAAGTAAAAATGGAGCTCTCACTCTTCATTCTGTCCTGTATTGTGGAACACAGTCCTTGCTGTGGAGAGGAATAGGTGAAAGGAACAAAAAATCCCAAAGAACAAAGAGTAAGGTGTTTGTCTGAACACTTGAGTGCACAGTGAGTGTTTGGAAAGTCTATAATGAACTCAGCTGAACCCCCTGCTATGGCAGGTAATGTTAGAAATAGAGGTAAACAAGATTGAATTCAGGAGATTTAATCTCTCTCTATCATTCCTGCATATTCAGATCAGGACTGACTAGTGTTGATAGAATTATGGATATTTTTTTCTTAATGCTGAGGGGTTTAAGAACATCAGGTGTTTCTAAGCTGAGTGCCTGCCACATGCCCCTCAGAACAAGGCAGTTATTTGTTTCTCAAAGGGAACTCATAGGAGGTTTTCTTCAGCTAAGAGCTGCTGATTCTATTAAGAAAACAGTTTTTTGAGAAGTCTGATTATTATGTGGGTGCCAAAATTTTTGACACCTGCTGTGACATAAACAAGAATGTAAATTATTCTATCACACAAAATATGTATGAAAGACAGTGGTATTGTTCTCTGCATCTCAATGTATTAATCTGCCAGAAGGTTCAAAGCCAAATTAAGAGGTTGCTAAGGAAAAGCTGTATCTATCTGACTCCTGATCAGATTAGTTTAATGGCAGAGATAAAAATCACCTTTTCAAAAAGCCAGTTTCATAATCAAGTTGGAGGAGTGCTACACCCAGTGTCAGCGAGGGAGAAGTTTTGCTTATAACCTTTGTAAGGGGGAAACTGACAATCCTTTGCTTTAGAAGATGCCCAGTCAGAGAGACACGAAGACCTGCTTCTTGGGGTTGCAGGCTGGCAGCTGATTGCATCGCTCATGGAATGTAGTTCTGGTGTAGTTTCTGAAACAAGGTTCTTATCTGTGAATATGAGACTGTTCTGGTGAAAGGGCTTGTGGCTGAGTTGTTGGGTGATGCCTCCACCTTAGGTTATGTTCTTCAGCTCTCCTTTTCTCCCTGTTGTGCTTTTTTAGTTACTAATAGCAGTTCCACACCCATGGCTCCCTCTTTACACCTTTGTGTATCTCATACCGAAATTTCTGTTTCTAAACCAAGGCAAACTCTTTGCTTTTCTAGGACAGCTTTAGGTATTTGAAAAGACCGTGGGCTTATGTTCAATCCATCCTCTCTGAATAATTTTCTGTTTGATTCACTCTAAGTTTTTATAAAGGCCAACACTTAGCACCTGTGCACCTCCTGTGGAACAGGAAACAGGTTTATAAGCAAACCAGTTGTCCACATAGTAACTCCATTTCTAGATCACTGTGCTGATCAAAGCAAAGAAGACTGAAGGAACAGAGTTACAGAATGACCTTTAACTTTTTATGTTATGCATTCATTTAGCATGATGGATTTGTCTTGTTTTGTCTTTTTTTTTTTTTTTTTTTTTTTTTTTTTTTTTTTTTTCAAGTTTTTTTTTTTTTTTTTTTTTAATTTTTTTTCCAGTGTTTGTGTTCTATGCATCCTCTTGTTTAATCAGTTCTGGGAAGCACGTAGGCAGATACCAGGTCATTGAATAAAGGGCAGCAACTTTTTAAATGACTTCATCACTATTTCCCACCTGTGGTATTAAAATCCACAGGATATTTTATCCAATGCCATACTGGTTGAGAATACCCAGAAGTTAGGAAAACAGCTTTGGTTATAAATTAATTAAAGAAGAAAATACCATTGGAAGATGAAAAGTCTCTCTTTTTACTTAAATTAAAGCTGCTTTCTGGCACGTTAGTTTCTAATTATCCTAAGGGCAAAGAAACTCCATATGATTTTTAAGATTCATTGGCTCAATGATCAATGATCATTTTAAGCCAAGAACATGATTTTCTTTACAATTAATTAATAAATAATTCTGGTAATTCCACAAGCTGTGTCTCTCCATCTCCCCCTCACTTTCCCACTGGTCACAATCCTATGTTGCTGATTTTACTTTAAGTCAGAATAAAGGAGACAATAAAGTATATGTGTGTGCCAGTGTTTGCTTATATATGCAGGTTTAAAAAAAAGCCTGTAAGATAGCGGTGATCAACATTCTTGTGCCTCTTATTGTGAAGTTTGCAAAGTCATCTGTCACCAAGTATTTTGTCAAGAGTCTAAATGAAATAAATCTTATAGTTATCAAAATTACCTCAGTTTTTAGTGTTGGAATTCGTGTTACTCTTCTTGAAGTACTCATAGTTTGTTTGATAGCTGAGAAAAAATTGATTGGAACTATCTTGTGCTTTTTTTAAAAAGACTTTTTATATGATGAATAAAATAAAGAAGTGGAGGCAACTGAGAAATTAATGCACACACATATATACTTATATGAACAAAAGCATTCAGATGAGCTGTGTCCTTAATGTTATCCCCTCAGTTCTCCTAGGCTGACTGATTTATTGTCAGAACAATCCTAAGAATACTGTAGTTGGGAATTATGGCCAAATTACAGCCTCTTCAGACTCCTGAATGAACTTGAGAGCTGCTTTGGATCATGCCAAGACATTACCCTGGAGTTCACTTGGCACATTGCTTGTGCACTGATTTTCAGGAGGAAATCTAGTGGCTTGCATCCATCTGTACCTTTGATGTGGAACATTTCCTGGCAGTAACAGAACCCTTGAGAAATATTTGCACTTTGTTGTTTGGTGGGTTGTGTTTTTCCCTTCGACCATTACATAAAGGGTTAAAACAAGCACGAGAATTTCACGGGTAAGTGTTGTTTTGCTGACAACAAAACTGCTTCATAGCTTGCTTTATCTGCTGCATCACCTGTATGTCACTGGAACTTCCTCACCAGCCAGAAGAAATGCAACAAACATACTGATTAAAATGTATTGTGCTGGTAAAAGCACACTGAAATAATGCTGCAAGAACATTAATGCTGTGCAGAGAAAGTGTTATCCCAGAGTTTCTCCTGATGTTAGAGAGATGATAGAGATGCTACAGACTTCTTGCATACCTACAGAACTGCTAATACTGCCTGAAGCCAAATGGGTATTTTAAGTTGTTTTCAGATCAATATATTGAACTGCTCAATTAGATGACCTACTCATCAGCACAGTAAGGACAAAATTAAAGCCTCAGTGCAGGTGACTGTCTCTCCTTCAACAGCAGGAGCAGGATGTTGCTGTTGTTTGGAGTTATTGCAAATATTTGTGACCCCTAATCCCGTCAGAACTCACAACTGTGGTTAAAACAATTAACATGTATATTCTGAGATGCTGATTTCAAGATGTACTTCAGCTATTTTGAAAGGCCCTCTCACTTCATTGTGTTCAAACAATCTCTGCCCTCAGCTCTGCCTCACAGGTTTTGGTCACAAACTGAGCTTGGGGAACTTTCTGAGCATAACAAAATTTGTCTTGTCTCCACCCCCCACACCTAGCTGCCAATATTTCTTTTTTTATTATACCCTTTTCCTGTTGCACTGAAACTCGGGCCTGATCAGTGCCTGGCTGGGCTGTGGGTGCAGTCACGTTTTTAACAACACTTTTCTGAAGGGTAGAGGTTCCTCAGATTATTTCAAGTTGTTTTAATTTTGAATGTAAGTATATTTATGAGTTAGTATTGAAGATGTGTTACACCATTTATTCAGATCATGTGCCCTGATCATTAACTTGGCACTTAATGTAAAGTAAAATCAATCTACTGAAGACTCAGGATGAAGCAGATTTTACTATTGTTTTGCAGATAGCACTGCACAAGAAAACAACTGAAAATTCTAAAGTTAGTCTGTTAGGGAGACGAAAGTCAGAAGATGGACCCTGGTATACCCTTCAATGGGAGAAAAAATATACAAGAAAGTCGTATACTGAAATACTTTGTTATATGTTTTCATGTTATGCTATATACTGTCTTTTCACTTATACTGTATATAATACATACTGCTTTGATATATAGTAAAATTTATATGTTTATTTTATAGTAAAATATAAAATCATTTTATCACTTAAGTAATTTTTATATTTTTCATACCATATATTATTTTATTTTTCTCAATTTCCTGAAGGCAGAAGTACCAAGCAGCAATTCTTACTTGTAGCATGAATCCTATATAAATTTTACAAAGCAGAATAGTAAATTATCTTTAGATAAATTTGTCATATGAAATGCAGGGCTCTCAATTATTTATGTGGCATTATGAGCAACAATAATGACAGTGTTAATAAGTGCTACCCATACTGAGAGCAGCAGAAGCTGTCTGCATGTAGTTGTGTGTGAAGAAGACTTCATTCTTCACTTTGTTCTGGGAAGAAAGTTGTTGAAGAGATACCTTTTGACTTATTTTGGTAATACTTACAGGTTAAAAATGGGTCTAAACAAGCTCTCTAAGAAGAGCCAGGCACAATAGCAAGGGAAATTTGTAAGTGAATCAAAAGGAAAGGAGGACTGTACACTGACTTCTAAAAAGAATTTTAAGGAGTTGATACTTAATAAAATGCATCAGTTTTAGCCTGGATTTCAGATTGCAGTCCCTGGGAACAGCTACAGGAGTGCAAATAGGAAAACAGAAGTGTCATTGTGATATAGTTTAAAGCTTCCCAGAAGGAGGGTCAGCTTGCAGCTCAGGATTGGCTTGGTAGACAGAGATTTATTCCCAGCTCTGCCTTAAACTTTTTGTGTAATCTAAAGCATTCTGTGGGGGAGAGGTTTTTGTCAGTAGAGTTTATTGCATATGAATACTCAACATTGAAGACACACAGGACTAAGAGTCATAAAAAATGTTGGCCCTTGCATGTCAATTTCCCCATATGTTTAAAGAAGTTGATGGAAATTAGAGAAATGCAAAGCCTGTATTGCGTTTGACCGAATCACAGTTTAACCCAAAATGTAGGGTTTTGAATTCTGAAAACACTGATAGCCAGAGTTCATTTTTGTTTCAGGATTTATTTTGCATCCTCTTCATCATTCAGTGGGTTACCACAGCTTTGTTTCCTTCAGACCACTGCTCTTTGAGAGCAGTGGGTTTTGCCCAAGGTTTCAGATTCTCAGAGCCAGGCCACAGCAGGGGCTCCAAGCACTCTAAAAATCTTTGGGTCCCTTCACTCTTCATGCACAGCCACCCTCAAAGAACATGTACAGAGGGCCTAAAAAGTTTGAAATGCATCCAAATTTACTGTTTCCCTTGTACAGAGGTTTCGCATTTGAGTAGTAAACTTTGTATTTTTTCCGGATGAACTCAGGTGGATCTCACAAATGCGTGAGAATGCACAACACCTAAAACTGGATCTGGCACTTAACCAAACATGTTGGGTGCAAACCTTACGCTGTTTATGAACACACTGTGGGACCAACTGCAACTATCTAATGTTATCTATGGTATCTAATGGTATCTAATGTTCAGTCCTGAGTCTTTGTGAAGAGCACCTAAGAAACCGCCCACGTGACAGTGTCAAGAGTGCCTGGGCAGAATGAAAGGGAAGACTGGCGTAAGGGAAGAAACAGCAAGCTGTAATCTTCCTGGGTCTTGCCTCAGCTGTTTTTATACATCAAATTTACTCCTTCATGTAGAATTTTAAAAGAGGATTATGAGAAAATAAAAATAATCTGGACTTTGTGGAGAATGTGACTTCATGAGCGAGCCCAGAGGAGGGCCACCCAGTTGATTAGAGAGATGGGCACCTCTCTGATGAGAAAAGGCTAGGGGAGTTGGGATTTTTGGGATTGTAAAGAACAAGGCTTTTGGGATGTTCTAACTGCAGCCTCTGGTATCTGAAGGGAGCCTACAAAAAAGATGAAGAGGGACGTTTTACAAGGGCATGTAGTGACTGGTCAAGGAGGAATGGCTTTAAACTGAAAGAGTGTAGGTTTAGATTAAACATTATGGAAGAATTCTTTGCTGTGAATGGGGTTAGGCACTGGATCAGGATGCCTGGAGAAGTTTGGGATGGTTCATCTCTGGAAGTGTTCAAGGCCAGGTTGAAAGGAGCTCTGAGCAACCTGGTCTAGTGGAAGGTGTCCCTCCCCATGGCAGGGGGGTTGGAACTACATGATCTTTAAGGTCCCTTCCAACTCAGGCCGTTCTATGATTCTACAATATCTCTTGCTTGATTCTGTTTTCCCTAGGGTACAGTAGCACATATGTTAGTTAGCCTCTTGCCTAACACAATAGATTTAACAACTTCTTCTGCAGCATTGAAAACCCTTGAGGTGCTGGAGGTGGTGGATGGGGGAGAAAGGTAAAAAAGGAAAAAAAAAAAAAAAAAAGGTTGATTTTTTTTCCTGCTCTGGAGTCCATTGGATAAAAGTGCACTGCTGTGCCTCCCTGCCAGTGGCAAATTCAAATAATCAGTTGTCATCAGCAATTCGCTGACATGTCTGTAAATAGCAAGCACGATACCACCGTGTTTGTGTCACAGCCTCATGCCACTCAAGAGCCCATTCAGTGGAACAGAACATTGCCTGTTCTAAATCTCAGACGGAAAAATTCAGGCCCTGAAGTGGGAGAGTATCCCTTTGGAGTTGGGCCGTCTGTCTGTGCCAGGCAACTTGTTGTTGTTTTGTAGCCCGCTGCTCTGAAGGGCAGGGCTGCATTAAACCTGCTGCTCCTGCGTGGTGGAGCTCCCTAATGACAGCAGGATTTGTTATATGTTACTTTTTTATACCATTGATTAATATGCTGAAGGATTAAATATAGCATGGTAATAGCACAGCTGGTAATTGTCTGGGAAATATATGTTCTTGCCTATCCGTCAGTTATTTCATATAAACAAAATATGGACCAGAATGTTATGTATTTTTCTTGTATCTGAAGGTTGATACTATTTTTTTGCAATCTATTCAGAGGCTATCCATGATACTCTTCCAAGAATCAAAATAACAAATAAGTAAATGGACTTGTTTCTGCAGGTGTCAAGGAATTCATTAATTTATTTTCTTCACCACACCATGTGATTGTCATGGTTAACTTTGTGCATTAAAAAAAAAAAAAAAAAAAAAAAAAAAAAAAAAAAAAAAGGAGAAAAAGTTTGCCAAATTTTACATTTGGTATACTTGTTAGGATTTATTTTCCAAGTAGAGTGATAACATACTTGTCTTCCATTGTGACGACTGGCACAAAAGAAGCAAAGAAAACCAGTACGAAAGAAAATAGCTCTAATGTCATAATGTATACCATGTTCCTTTTACAAGACTTTATTTCTCAGATAATTCAAGATAGGCATGTGTAACTTAGATCTTTATTTTTTTTTTTTTTCTAAACTAAATTTAAATAAGCAATTACTAGGTTTTCTGAACTATTCATGGCTCTTGTTTCCAGATAATTAATTGTCACACATAGTTCAGATTCCTTTTATTCAAAATGTGTATGCTTAACCAGAGGTGCCTTAGGACATTTTCAAGATGAATATAAGCTTTTCACGCTTGCATTTATCATTGATAAGTATGTTATGGAGGCTCATGCTGTGAATGAGAAAATTAGGTATGTCTGCATAGGATCAGATAGTGCTGATATTTGTATCTAATGATAAAATAGCCTGCCAACAATTATTTATTCAGTGCATATATCCATGATACTAGATACTAGATACCTTCAATAATACTTGACTAGAAATTCTTGGNAGTAAGACTTGAGCATCTTTTTTGTCCTTAAATAGCCATCTTTCAAAATGGACAGGTCTGAAAACACACTATATAGTCAAGCAACTTATAAAACAAAAAAGTCCAAATAAATCCATTTTACCTGTAAACAAAAGTCAAACCAAAATGTTTCTTCTTTATTCTTTAAAAAAAAAAAGGGGGGGGGAAGAAAAACATAAAAAAATAAACTGAAAAAAACTATGGGTTGAGTCCTCTCGCCTTAGGTCCTAAACCTCTCACTGACAGATGAGGAAACTGAGGTTACTAAAAATATGAGTCACTAAAGTGTAGGTGAAGCAGAAATAAGAACATATCTTCGTATGACAATGGAACCAAAACATTTTTGAGTTTGTCCCGTGGTTTCCAGAGGGTGCAATTTGCCACTTTAATTATAAGCTGGTATAATTGAAGTGGAGAGAATCATGTTGGTAAAAAT
>VXAW01001539.1:347006-387406 GCA_013399735.1 Tyrannus savana
TTCAATAATACTTGACTAGAAATTCTTGGTAGGAATTGTCCTTAATGGAAAAAAAAATTTAAAAAAAAAAAAAAACAGCACCAAATCTTTCAAATAATTTCCTCTTAGTAACATAGAGGATTTGAGTGGTGCTCTAGAGAAACAGACTCACTGTAATGAAGTTACAGATTTCATTATTATGGCTCTTTATCCTTTAAAAAAANAAGCTGGTATAATTGAAGTGGAGAGAATCATGTTGGTAAAAATAGCAATGACTCTATTGTCAATTATAGGCAGTCTTCTTAAAACTTCTTCAACTGTGAAGAAGTTTGTCTGTATGGTCTATTTCGTTTGAAAAGATGCTTGCCAAAAAAGAAAACACTTATTGAAATTAAAAAAGGATTTCTGTCTTCAGAACCCATTGAAAAAATGAGGGAGGCTTTTCATTATTTTATGTCTTATGCAAAAATATGCCAAGTTAGGTAATTCTGGCAATTTGGTAGCTGTGTGCTGTTTGATACCCGCCCGTTGTACCTGACTGTTAGGGCTGACATTTGAAATTCAAATTCAATTTTTAATTTGAATGCAAGTTAATGAATGCCTGGAATACTGATTTTTATATATCCCTAATGCAACTTCAAAAATTATTCAAGATACAAAGTAGTGGAAGACTGACACAATTTTTTAGAAGGTGAAATAGATCATACACAGTTTCACACTGAAATAGAGGACAAAACATACAATTCCTTGGTATTCAAGTATGGGATGCACACAGTGGGTTGCACTGTGTTGGTAATTTTTTTACATTCTTCTGCTGTTTCAATTAATATTATGTAACCTTTCATGCTCAGCATCAAAAACGAACAACTGAACTGTGTAAAATGAAATGGACCAGTGCAGCACACTTGGGTGAACTTCAAATCCCATCTGTGGAAGTGTTCAGGGCCAGTTTGGGTGCAGCTCTGAGTAACCTGGTCTGGTGAAAGGTGTCTCAGTCCCTGGCAGAGGCGTTGATACCTTAAAGGTCCCTTCCAACCCAAAACATTCCATGATTCTATGATTTAGTTTCTGCTACTAGAATTGTGAAAGCTGAAAACTGGAGAAGGAACAGAAAAGTTTATGTGTAAAACTAACAGTGATTTCCTGGGTATTAATGGCTGTACAGCATAATTTAAAATTGCAGATTAAAATTGCAAATCGCTTTGAACACCACGCCTTCGAAACTGTATATCCTCCAGCTAGATAAAGAGCATACGTTTCATACACGTGTAGCTATGTTGCCATTTAAAACATACAGCTAATTTCAATGTTCTTTGCCCTTTTTCTGTCAGATTTACTACTGCTGTCTGGGAAAAGACACATGATCACACTGCAAATCTGTTTCTGAGTATATTTATAAGCGTGACCAGTAATATACAGTATAAGGACAGGGAAAATGAATGTGTTCATATGTAATCTTCTATTTCTTTTGGAGATTTCTTGTCCTTTCTGACCTGATTTGTCTCCACCAGAGAAAAAAGCTACAGCTGACTTGTTAAACTGATATGTCAAAATCGCAGCCTTCAAACCCACTGTCTTTTTTATTTCTCATAAAAGTCTGGTGAGATACTTTGAGTTATTTTTGTTCTCCTAGCCCTTCATAGCGCTCTGAAAATCAGGAATGAAAGGATCACTTTACTTTTTACCTCTTTACAATAAAACAAAAATAATGTTATCTTCCCCTTTTCTTCAGGGACAAGATAGCACAATCTCTGTTTTGTGAAAAAAGGAGCAAAGGCAAGGTTAATGTTCTAACAGATGCATAACAAAGATAAGGGTGTGGAAGGAATTTTTCAGAAAGTACCCACTGAGAAAGAAGGCTATATTGCTAGCTGTGTGCTCTGGAAGCTGTTGAAGAAAGAGGAGAGTTGGCCTAGTGATAGGGATTTTAGCTACACGTATTGCTGGTATTGATTTCACATGTGATGCTTGATAAGGGAATTAGATCAAGGACAGGGAAGGCCTCTATTTTCTGTAGTCTAAGTTTTTGAAATCAGGCCTCTACTTTTCAGATGGAAGTTACTGATGGATGAAATCAATAGAAATATGCTTCTGGTCACTGTGGATTTTTTAGCTGAACCTGTGCCTGAAGTTTAAAAGCACTGCTGGACACACAGAATACTTGCCTGAAGACAGTGTACACAACATTTCACTATGTTTAATGAAAAACGTTGGAGATTTGGGATCTACTGCACTGTAGGTGAATGAGTATCCAGTGTGGAGCAGAGGCAGTTGTGTTGCAGCAGGAACATTTTAGTTTATATTGCAGTTTAAAAATAATGACATGCTTAAAATAATTTTTTAGAAGGTGTAAAAAAGCCCAGGTAAATGCTATACAATATTATTGAAGCATGCAAAGAGCTCATTGAAAACAAACTAAAAAAACATTTTCCTGAAATATCTGCATATATTCCATAACTTCTCTTTACTTTGAATACATCACATGCATTGTTTGGACTATGAACTTAGTTCTGATAAATTCCTTTTTCTCTTTTTTTTTTTTTTGATCCACTCAAGATGTCTTAACTGTGTTTGTTGGGTGAGTACAGGAAGATTCTTCATTCTTCATTCTTCATTCTTCATTCTTCATTCTTCATTCTTCATTCTTCATTCCAAAACACATACTTTGGAAATAAATATGAAAGAAATCACAGAACCAATTTACATCACTATTTACATCACTCTTTCTTTTAGATTCTTAATCTGAAGAAACATTCTAAAATAGATAAGAAATTTAAGACTTATTGGCATGTATTCTACAATTGAAAAAAATACATTTGAACTCACTAGAATATTTTCTGCTCTAAAAATAATGAGACAAACAGCCTCCTACAGTGGAAATATTAGTTTGTTTATGAGTTAGTTGCATACCTAAGGTTGGGTTTGTGTCAAAATTTCTATAGTAAGTGTACACGGCTTTCATGATCACATATATATTTATATTTAAAACTACCTTGAAAAATATGGAGAGAAAAGAAGATAATTAGATTACAGAATTCCTATCAATGCCTTTGCAGTAGAACCTGGCTAAGATGAAATGAATAAGTTTAATGGATTCATTTTAAGTAGTGCTTTCACTATTTTGATGAGAAGAGCTTTTGTATGAAACAGTTTCCTTGTTTTGCAGAGGTTTCTGCATGACAGAGCTTTTAAATGAGGAACTCTTACACAACCATGGTAAAAATGGTACTAAAGTTGCAGGGAAGCCAGGAATCTGCTCAGATTCTGCTGAAGAACCACAGGATTAAAAGAAATCTTCTGCCTTTGATTCTCTCTCAGACTCTTGAAGCAAAAATATTTTTTCTTTTACTACTGAAAATTCTGTATTTCCATTAAGACTTTGAGATTGCTGTAGTTGTAATTCCCATGACACAAGCTAAAGTTTCATTTGGGAAAAAAAATTGTACATAAAACTTTGGTATCTCTCTTTTTAGTCTGCTTTCTACTGAACATTACTTCTATAAGTTTTTACATATTTGAGTCAGTTTTGGTGTTATTTTTTGTTTATTTTGTGCCTTTAGATAGTGGTTATTTAGAGTGCCAAGCAAAAAGAACCAATCTGACCAATAATACAAGCAGCACTCCCTTTTCCCTTTCTCCCTTACCCTTTTCCCTTTTTTCCTTTTTTTCCCCTCTTTCATTTTTCCTTTTCTTTCCTGTTGTAAAGACAAAAAAAATCGTGTTTAGTGCACTGGAGTTATTTTTACTGGGACTTTTTTCTCCCCTCAGAGTCAGTTTCATATCACTCTATAGTCAGCAGGGTTTTTTAGGATGATGTGCACCTTTTAATTTTGATTAAAAAAAAAAACCAAACCTAAAATGTATGATTTCTAAATGTTCACTTGTATTACACAATGAATCTGAAAAAATTAGGGCCTTCACCTTCCTTTTCCCATGTCTGCCTTCACGATTTTGGTTGCTGACATTTTCTCTCAATGGATATTCTGTCTGAGCTTAGTCTGATGTGAACATCCTATTGGGTGTAAATGCATAACTCCCATATCATACAAACTGATGCTGACAGGGACCACAGGTTGAAGAAATGATGAAATGTATTCTTTGAAAGAAAAAAAGTTTATTTCTAGCTTTACATTAATAAGGAGTGTCTCTTATCACCCTTACTATTAGGAAAAGTTAAAATACCCCTGACATACCTCCATGGTGTTTGATTCCAAAAATGCTAGAGCAAGCAAACAAAAAAAACAGCTGTGAATGGACTGTGCTATGGTAAATAGAATATATTGGGAGCCATTTCTCTATAACCATAATATGCAGAACTAACCACAAGAACGGTTGCATCTCATGACTAACCTCACCACTCTGGTGTTATTTCTACTTTAATATTTACTCCATTGTTTTTCCATTACTGAATCAACAATTTGACCTGGGTAGCCACACAAGGCTGAGTTGAACTCTCTCAGGCCCTCATTCAAAGTCTCTGTACAACCTCATCTTGAAAGGGAGGACTGCAAATGTGGCCCAGGGAGAAAGGCCATGCTGTACTTACTGTCACAGCTTAGAGCCACCAAACTACTGCTATGAAACTGTGTGAAATGATGGAGAGTGGCCACACTGCTCTTGGTCTTCCCTGCAAAAGTGATGATGTGACATTCTCTTCTATCACTAATCTGACCCAACTCAGCGGGGACCTGCTGGGGGCTCAACACCAGGCTGCAAAAGAAGAAGGCAGAAGATCAAAGCATGCCTGGAACGCTGTTCTGGATGTTCAAACAAGCTCTCACAGTCTGTTGCACTGATACAATGCAACTGGCTCAGCTTGCATTGGGAAATTATGGTAAAACGTACCATACTGATGGCAAAATTTGGAGAAAGCTCCTTGCTCATGGCTGAGCAACAGCAGGATTTTGAGATTTTTCTCTTCTGAAACAATTGTACTGCAAATGATGATGATGGTGATGATGATTATAATAATAACAGGACATTATCTTGGTTGACAAAGAAGGGAAAGTATTTTTTGTTGTTCTTTTGCTGCAAAGCCAGAGAGTCAGTTACAATGTTAATAGCATCATCTTGGCAAATGCTGAGATACTGTCTCATAAACACATTTGCTGCACCCTACACATGCTTTTTGAAGAAACAGTAAAGACTGAGTGAGGCTACTTTTTCATCATCTTTAGTGCTAATCACTGCAATCTCCAGGTGACTCATTGTGTGGTCGAATGGTTCAGCCTTGGATCTGGTTCATACAGTAGATATTTCATTGGTGCTGCATAGGCTGTGGGACTGGAAAGCTTACCTTGAAGTCCACTTTGTTCATTGAATTTACAATAGTGAAACATTAAAATTTTGAATGCATAAAAAGCTAATCACTGATGTTGACAAAGGCTCATTGAATGTCTGCTTCAGCCCCATATGTAATTTTAAATTCTATTTCACTTTAATTATGTATGAAATTACAACCAAATGAAACAGATGAAACAAGCATTAGGGGCATTACCAGCATGCTGGTTTGGTATTTGTTTTTTATATTTGCTGTGAATGATTAAATCATAATAGCTTGAAATGTATTTTATACTGATGTCACGTTCTTGGTTGTTACATAGTCTGCTTTATCATACAGCTGCACTGGCTACTGAATAACAAGGCAGACAATATTCTCTAACTTCACCAAATTATTTCTTTTTAGGTATACAGTAAAAATCCTTCTGTGAAAGTCATGAACCTCAACTGGGGATGAAGGATAAAAGATTTTGTGAAGGCAAACACTCGGTATTTTAAATACTAGGCTTCTGGAAACAGCCCAACATTCAATTTTCTTGTGATTAATTTCTTAGTGAATTCAATCCATGCTATGTGTGCTTACAGAAAAAAATTACATTCACATCTCTTCATGCATGTGCATAAATTCTCAAATGATCAAATAAATAAGAAGGTCACCTGTGAAAATCTCTCACAGCATCACTCCTTTGGAACATTTTCTAGCAAGACTGTGAAGAAATGCAAATGCCAACAAGTAAAGTATTAGTTGATGTACCTATCCTTATAAATCTATGTCTTCAGACACTGGGAGGCAGAGTCCCAATTTTTTGACTTTCTTTTTGCTTCTTGACTTGACCTGTCTGTTAAAACCTCTATAGGGAAAAAAACCTGTAAATTCCCTCATTTGAATATGAATTCTGTAATTTTGCTTCCAAATAAAACATTTGACTCTGTGGATTTGTTGCTATTACTTTTTTTATTGGTACCACATTATAGAGGGGTCTCTTTGAACCCTGAACTCTTATGCAAAATACCCAGTACACTGTTTTTTCATAGCTGAAGTAAATGCTATGTATGCAGGCACTAGCAATCAACCTACATTCAACGATCATAGCAGTTCAATGACTACTTAAATCCCATCTAAGTCATAAGAAAGACATTGCGATATAAGCACTTGTTCTGTTAAAGAGAAATAAGTTTAAGCATGGCTTAAGCTTTCTGTACAGATATTTCATTGCTGAGGTTTTATTTTGGAAATCAAAAGTATCTGTCTTCTCATCTCCTGAACATAGTTAGGCTTGTGTGAGAGGTAAGTGGTGAGTTACTTGTTTGTGCTAATTGGCTTGCTTACCCCAACTGTTATAAAATTAAAGAGGGTCCTGAGACAAGAAATGTTTATTCTTCCTGTTATTTGGAACTAAAATTCTAACATGTTGTTGGAGCAAGTACAAAGAAACATGAATATTCTTCATTGCTTTGATTATAAGGTTTAATAATTAGGCAGATAAAATAGATACAGTAGCTGTTCAGTGGGCATATACCAAATTACTGTAGGGGGACCAAGGCAGATTTTCAAGCTGTCTACAGTACTCCTAAGGGAGTTCATTTTCTAGCATGGTATGTGCAGAAATTTTAAGGAACAGAAGAAACTCATCAATGCAAATGTGTGGCTAGCTCACACCTGCCTAAATCAGAATAGAAAAGCAAAAAAAGGAAAAATGGTGTCTTTGGAGCTAAGATGGAACCCAGACATTTTGCTGCTCCATCTGTGGTACACAAATTCCAAATAACTGAGCTTTTAAAGCCCTGCTGCGCTGCTGTCTGCTGGTGAAGGTTCCCACATCTATGCATAGACCATTAAAATTTTCATTAGCAGTTTCTCCACTGGAAATGATCAGGTGTTTCTTGTTCATAACATCCTTCTTTGGGGCTTTACCTGATACTCTTTTATTACCGAGTTTCTGAATTACAGTAATTTGACCGATCTGTGTGTGACATTATCCCAGCATCCAAATAACAACTCCTTTGCTAAATTATTAGGAACAGGATCTTTTTGGAAAGACAATGTTTCCTTTATCAATAACTTTAATGCTCCACTGTTATGTAAGGCTTTAAGAAAAAATGTGTAAAACCTAGATAACTTTTGTGGGTGCAGCAGGGTTGTCTTGTTCATGGAAAACAGTGTATTGACCTTAAAACAGGATGCCTGTTTTTCCATTGTTATTCTGACTAAAAAAAGACTTCCTTTACTTTTTTTCCCTTTTGTTCATATCCTTTTATTTTGGGATTATACAAGATTATATAAGATTATACTATGATACCCTTGTATCATATTATCATAAATTACAAAAGTCCTGATCAGAAAACAGGAACAATCTGTTTTCCTCAATGATTTATGAACGAGACAGTAACCTGACTGCAGTGAAGTCGAAGTCTCTGAGTCCAGCATCTTATGTCATGTTTATGGCAGTTTATCCATATAAAGGCCATATAAGAATGTGTTTGCCTTCATTATGCAGTGGTCCACTGTTAATCTTGTCCATCAGGACCTTCAGAGTTCTTTCAGCAAGGCTGGTCCCGAACCCCAGAGATAGTAACCTGTACTGGGCTCCTTGTTTGTGTCATCTCAGGTGTGGGGCTTACACTGGTCTTCCTTAAACAATGTTCTGTTCTTGCAGTCTCACTTTCAGCTGGTCCCTGTGCCTCTGTAAAATATCTCCCCCTTCCAAATATTCTGGTCTTTGCTGGGATAGAATTTATCTGCTTCATAGTGCTATAGTACTATAGTGCTGTTATTTAGGATTTAGTATGAGAATCATGATGATAACACACTGATGTTTTGGTTGTTGCTAAGTTGAGCTTACCCTGCTTGAGTCAAGGACTCTTCAGATTCTCATGCTCTGCCAGTGAGAAGGGTCACAAGAAGTTGGGAAGAGACATAGATAGGGCAAATGGCCTGCACTGACCAAAGGGAAATACCACACCATAGAATATGACATTTAGTATAAAAACTGAGGGGAACTGGCCACAGACTACTACTCAGGAGCTGGCTGGTGAGAGATGAACAAGTGCATTGTGCATCACTTGTTTTGTTTACTGTACTTCTTTTATCACAGTTAGTACCATTATTATTAATTTTTTTTCTGTCCCATTAGATTATCTCAACACATGAGTTGTTATTTTTGTATATTTTTGTCATTCTTATCCTACCTATTTTACCTCCCACTCCTCTGGGGCACTTGCCCACCTTACCAGCCAGTTTCACATCACCAGAAACTTGATGAGGGGCTTTCAATCCCATCATCCAGGTCATTTGTGAAGGCACCCAACAGGCATGGGGCTCTCTATGAAGCCCTAGGAGAGCCTGCTTGTGGCAGGCTGCCAGACTGATAGAAAGCAGCCTGTGAGCCAGCTTCCTATCTGTTTCAGAGACCACCCATCCAAGCTGTAACTTGCAAGTTTTTTGAGGAGAAAGCAGGGGGAAACAGTGTCAAATGTTTTGTTGACGTCCAGGCAAGGAACATCCACTGACCTCTCAATGTTGACAGATGTTATAGTGCTGTGGAAGGTGATCAGGTTAGTCTGGCATGATTTGCTCTTGGTAAACCCATACTGGCTTTTCCCTCCTGCTACTTCATTTGTTTTCTAACAGTTTACAGAAAGGCTTGTTTCACCACTTTCTCAGATATTGAAGTAAGGTCATGAGCCTTACTAGTCATTTGGTCCTCTTTTTCCTGGGCCCTTCTTGTAGATGGGTATGAGATTTGCTTTCTTCCAGTCATGAGGGGCATCCCTTGATCTTTACAGACTTTTCAGATGTTGTAGGCAGTGACCTTGAAATAGTGTCAGCTGCTTCTTTTAACAGCTCGTGGTGGATTCTGTCCCAGTCCACAGATTTATGTGTGTTGAGCCCTTATGAGACATCACAGCCCAGTCCAACTTCCCCTGCCAGTGGGTAAACACACGTGTTATCATAACTGCTAATTTCTGTGGTCTGGGGTCCAACAACACTGATAAAGACAGAGACAAAGAAGATACTGACAATCTCTCTCTCATCATCATTATTATGGAAGAGTTCCCCTGCCCTGTTTAGTCATGGGCCTAGGTCTTCCACCTGCAACATAAACCTCAACCCTCCCCCTCCTATTTGGTTCCTATTTCACTGAAAGGGTTTGTAGCCATTCCAGTCATGGGAGCTTTCCCAACAAGTTTCTGTGATTCCTGTGGTGCTCATGACCCAGAGGCTCCAGCTGCCCCTGTTTGTTGCCCAGATGATGTGCACTGGTGCACATGCACCTGAGGTAGCTCAGCTTAGGGTCTTCGCCTTTGGGAAAGGTTGGGGATTGTTCCTCACTACTCTGGTAGGTTCATTAGTTAAAGCAAAGATTTTTTTAGAGGGTTTTTTGCACACATCACCTCTTCAGACAACTGTCATTTCTTTCAAAATGAAAAATCCTTTTCTCATGTACCTAGTACTGTAAATTATTGCTCGGAACTCAATGGTGTAACAGGCCGAACTCACCCCATACTATTTCACATTCAGCAGAGGTCAGGTTCTTGTGTGCCTTGCAATGGCGAGTCTTTCCAAAGTTAATAATGTGAATTAAATATAAGAGTTGTGCTGTTTCTATTATCTTAAGTATTACCAAGCTGAAGGAAGAGTCAAATTGTTATTTCAACTGTGTATACAAATGTGTATACTCCTGGTTTGTAGACATTTATGTAGGATTACTGATCAACAAATTAGACACAAATCAGATTTAAATAAATGGAAATCACTTATTCCCATACTGAATGCAAACCAGATAAACTTCTCTTTTTTATGGAGGGTAATAACCCTCTAAAACTATTTAGTGCCTCATTTATTACAAACCTTCCAGGTGTAGATTTTTTTAATGTATAATCTTCACAGCATTGAAGTATTTGCCTTTTTCATAATTACATCTGAAGTGCTTGTAATGATTTTAATTAATGTCTAAGAAAATGCTGGTGGTCTATAAACAAAATTAGTTGCTCCTCCTTTCTTCATTTTTTCTTCCCCCACTGCTATATACTTTTTATTTGTGACACTCATTTCAGAAAGATGCTTTGAAGATTTTTTGCCTCTTTTTCTCTCTTTAAACAGTTAAAGTGGAAATGGCTTTTCTGACAAGGCCACAATTTTTAATATAATGTATTTTCTAGGTCATAACTATGATAATAAAAAGAGTAAAGTGCAGTGTATGTTATAAACATTTAAGGCTCAAATTCAAGCTAACACTTGAGAAAGAAATAAAATGCTATTGGCTTGATTTTAACATCAGCATTTCTTCTTCATTTTGAGCAATGTGTTTGTCTATGAGTTGAAAAAAAATTTAAAATAGTTCAAAAAAAATGGCTCTTGTCATGAGTTGGTTATACTTTTGCATTTATTTCAAAGACTGAGTTCCCAACAGGGACCTGAAACCAAATCAATAGTCTGAAGTGTTTCATGGCAGAATTCTTGTAAGTAATGTAGGCACAAACAGATTGCATTGCACAAAAGTTTACTCATATATTTTTTAGGTTGGGTTTTTTTTCATTTTTTATGTATTTTTTTATTCATGACTATTCATCGTCTGGGATAAATTCTAAATGCATTGATTTTTACTAGATAAACTACATTTTTTTGACTGACATTTTGGTAATATTTTTCTTCATTTTGGCTGATCCTTTTCATTCCTTTTAAAGAAACATCAAGGAGTTGAATTCTAATTTGGCCTGAGTTGTAGCTTAATCCTTAACTACCTTTCTTTTTTACATATACAGAACAAGATCTGCTCAAAGAAGGGATTTGGACTCAAAATATGGTCCTGACACATTGTCTAGGGAGTATCCTGGACAATTCACATGTGACAGACATAACAGTTTCCTTCAATTCTTGTGAAGACCTGGGTGTCTTCTCAGTTGAAGTTGAAGCGAAATTAAAGCTTTTAAATAACACCAATAGTAAAAAAAAAAAAAAAAAAATCAACAGGAAAAAAAGAAAAACAGCCCTGTATCCATCAGGCTGTTTTCCTAACCTACACAAATATTACAAGGCTGTTTTACCAACTTTCAGGGGTATTTGAAGCAAGTTACAACTTATAGTCCCTACCAATTAAGACAACTACAATGAAGAGTTGAAAGAAATACAGAAAAAAAAATTGTAGAAAATAAGAGCAATCTTTTTAAAGAGGAAACCTAGATGCATTCTGATGTCCTAAAGGTGACACATCAGTTGCATCCAGGCATTCGAATCCTGTCCAATGATTGTCTTGAAGCATCTTCAATAACTGTAGAAAGCTGCATGTAACCAGTAGGCACGTTTTCTTTCCAAACATATCTACAGGGTATGTAGCTGTAATATATTTTCTTTTTGTAACCACAACATTTAATCTCCCAGAAGTTATTTAAGAGTTACTGAACAGTGGGTGCAAAAGACTGCTTTGGAATGCAGAGGCAGCTGAGGAGATGACCCTGATATCTGATCCTTGACATACAGGGGCTTGCTAAGGGGATCCTGACACTAAAGTGAAAGGTCTGGATGTAGCAAGAAGAAAGGTTTGTGCTTGCTATTTTAGATCTTGTTAAAACGCAGACTGGCAACCCAAACTGATGCATCTAAAACTCCCACCTATATTCTTCTTCTTCTTCAGGTGTATCATACACCTGAACCAGCTTGTTGATTTTTAAGCTCATAAAAGTTACTATTTTCTTTCTGTTTTTCTCTTGCCTGGCAATTAGCTGTCTGTCACATCAGTGAGTGCATCAGTTTCTTTTAGTCAGACAAGCAGCAGTGCTATTTAAGGGGATTCATATAAAGAACCCTACAGGATATAGGGCAGTAGAGGGACATCAGCTCTTCAGGAGCAAAGGAGCAGCAAGCCTCTAAATTTCTCCTTAATTTTCCCAGGAGCAGTTGCTACTTTGCTCACCTCAGTGATCTGTTTTTGCAATTCAGCCTCAAAGAGAGAAACAGACGAAACTAAAGGAAAATGTGCCACAGAGCTGGAAAGGGATGGCTCAGTTTAGAGTTCTCCTAAGACAGCTTTGCTGCTGAGTAAAGGTACATGGGACACGTTTTTTTAACAACCAAAAGGTGTTTACACAGAGTGGAAATACTGATGAGAAAGCAGTGGGACTTCTGTTTGAGAGCTTTAGGAGTTTAAGAGTTCCTTGCTTCTCTTCTGCACCTAGCATGGAATATTCAAGGCTTCTGATGTAAGTTATGTACATCTGCTTCTAAAACTCAGCAAGGAAAAGGAGAAATAATACAGCGTAGGGAGATTACTGGACCTGAAGAGAGGTAAGTGCTTGTAGTTTTCTGCTGTGGCTCAACCCATTTTCTACAGATAAATGTTTAATTGCTATGGAATTTACAACCAAAAATTCTTTTACTCGGAGAAAACAATATAAACAGAACAAGTAATTGGAAATTAACTTACCAATTCTCATATTAATTACAATCTGAAAAGCTAAAAAGCCAATGGGAGAATCTAATTGGAAAATTAACAACCTACAAGGAACATCTACAGCTTCACAGGTTTTTCTATATATGAAGGTTAGGTGTAAGATTTTGAGCTAGCTGCAGATAATGAAATTAAGTGCACCAAGGAGGACACAGCAGAGAAATACCATGATTACCTTGTGTAAGAAAACAAATTCACTTTTCTTGTCTCTTCTTTACTCTCTGAAATTTAAAAATACGAATGTATTTTATTAAATATTCTAAAACACAGATTCTTTTAATATATTTCTTGAAGCTCTAAAAGCCATTTTAGGACACAAAAACCAATTTTTAGTTTTTAGTTTTAGAACTGTGTTGGTTCATTAACACTGAGACAATGAGAATATAAAGATTGGCAAATCTAAAGATATTCTGAAACAGTTGGGAAAAAAGCCAATTATTTACATTTCTTTTGATGTTCTCAAAATTGTCAGTCTTGTGTTTGAAGTAACTTTAAAATAAAATATTGAAAAACAATTCCTTTAAAATATTACATTTTCAAAATTCTAAATTTTTTTTTTCAGAAATTTAATTTGTAGATTTTTACTTTTTGTTTTTCTGTAATAACACATTTTTAATATAATGGCATGTGAAAACTTAGGAAAATAATTTACAATCAGTCCCTACTTTATGTGGGTAGCCCTCTTCAGTTTTGTTACTGCAGCTGCAGAGCAAAAAAAAATGGTCAGCAGGGACAGACTTTAGGGAAACTTTTGTGTTAATGTTTCATTCCTTTCTTGTCTTAATTGACACTTGTAGATATTTTATATTTCTGACTCTTGTTTCAAGGCTTAACATCGTCAATCCAAACCTTGCCACTTTTTTACTAGCTGATCATTCCTTACCAGCAATCTGTTCTTCCTATGGCCAAATCAGTCTCAACAATCAGCACAGAACACCTCTGAAAATGTTTCTTTCTGAGCCTTTAAAGAGAAAGGTGTTTTTCCCAAGCAGGCTGACGACCACACAAAAGCAGTGCATTCAATCTCTTAAAATTTGGTCTATTAAAATTCAGCTTAGAATAGTTTGATCATAAACAGTAGTGATGAGGGAGCTTTGCCTTTGCTTGATCTTCCTGTTTTTCAAGAACAGTCTCTTCTTCTTGCTGCTGTTCTAGTTTCTAAACTTATGGTGTTGAGCATTCACGAACAGAGCAGTTGTGAGATGTTTCACCCATGGCAAGATAACTTTGTAAAACTTTCTTCCTTTAAGATCCACTCCAGTGGCTCCATCAGTGCTTTGTGAAAGCATCAGAAAGAAAAGGAAGGCCACTTTGTGTCAGCAACAAAGCAGAATCTTAGACTGTGTTCCTGGAGATCTAGTAAGAAAGAAAGGAAGAAATAAGACAAATCACAATGTTTCCATAATCTCTGAAAGAAATATTGCTGTCTCTTTCACATTGTTAAGTACAGACTCAGAAAAAGCATAGAAATGATCTGTGGTGTAGAGACAAGATATATAGTATTAGTTTAACTGTCTTTCAGTGTATAGTTTCCTCTGTCTTTAAAAGGAGCATATACATCCTGAATAGGTATGAAACTAAAGCATATGTTTAGAAAAATCCTTGATATTACAAAGTAAATTTGCCATTTAATGATTTAATACTTCTAAGAAAACCAGACTTGGCCAAACATCAGATCATAGCGAGATTTTCTGAGAAAGTGTTACACCCTCTTGTCTTATCCTCTCACCGTGTTTCCTGGAGATGAGCTTCAACCCAGCATCCTGTTTGTCATCCTTGTATTTGGTTTACATGGCAAGGTTTCAGTAGCAGGGCTGGATTCTTGAGAAGACACCAGAACTTTCACCCACGTCTGACAGAGCCAATGCCAGCCCTCTCCAGGACAGACCCACCCACAGTGGTAGCACCTCTGTGATAACATGGACTGCAACTCCCATTCCTCATTCCTCTGTGCCACTGGAGGGAGGAGGTTGGAAAGCTGACAGTGAAGTTAAGCCTGGGAAGAAGGGACAGGTGGGGACAATTTGTTTTAGTATTTGCTCTTAGTTCTCATTATCCGGCTCTGATTTGAACGACAATAAACTAAACTTAAAGCTGAGTCTCTTGCTTGTGGCAATAACTGCTGAATGATCTCCCTGCCCTTATACTGAACAACAAGCCTTTTGTTATGGTTTTTTCTCCCCTCTTTAGCTGGTGAGGGGACTGACAGAGTGGCTTTGGAGGGCACCAGGTGTCCAGCCAGGGTCAACCCACCACAGTTCTCAACAGCTCTTTGGTTGAGACTGGAGGGCTTTTCCTGGAGCTTACAGAGAGGATAGTATTCTATAATTTCATTTCTTCCTCATTTTTCTTCATCAGTATCATTGAAATCACCTGTTTCACTCCTAACTACTTTATTCAGTTAGTTAGTTAGTTAGTTAGTTTATTAGTTAGAAAAACGCATACACGTTTTTGTCCTTTGTTCTGTGAAAATCAGACATCATTGATTTTTTTTGACATACTTTTAAATTTTTTTTACAGTTCCTGTGTTTTCTACACCTGACAAGTTAGATAATCCAAATGCAGTGGCTCACAGTGTAAAAAAATTATGAGCTACTTTGCTCTATTATTTAGAGCACTTATCTTTATTTTTTTTCCAGTTTTGTCCTAAAGGAAAGGATAGACTTTTGGAGCAGGCTGCAGAAACTGCTGCGTCACATCACATTGCAATTTATACCCTGCTGAAGTTAAGTAAACTTAAACCTTGGCAGAGGTTTACCCATCTCTGTGGGGATGATGATTCTTCTTCAAGTTATCCTTTGTTGCTTTTGACCAGATAATGGAAAAAGATGATTATCCTGCTGTATTTAGCATTAGAGTGGCATCACCTCGAGTACTGTCTGCAGTTCTGGGCCCCAAAATTTGAGAAGGATATTAATGGACTGGAGTTCATTCAGAGAAGGGCAGAAAAACCGTGGAAGAACTGGGAGTAATATCCCGTGAGGAGCAGCTGAGGATCAGGGTTATTCCAATATGGAGAAAAAAGGAGGCTGAGCAATGACTTCTTTGCTCTCTACAGCTTATTGAGGAGGGCATTTGGAGGGCTGACCTCTTCTCCCTGGAGTCCAGTGACAGGATGTACAGGAATGATTTAAAGCTGTGCTGGGGAGATTCAGACTTGACATTTTGAACCATTTCTTTACTGAGAGAGTGGTCAAAAACTGGCACAGGTTTCCCAGAGAAGTAGTCTGTCCCATTTCTGACAGTGCCTTAAAAGGCATTTGGATAATGCTGTTAATAATATGCTTTAACTTTTTATAAGCTCTGAAGTGGTCAGGCAGTCAGATAACATGATCCTTGCAGGTCCCTGCCAACTGAAATACTCCTATTATTCTATTCTATTCTATTCTATTCTATTCTATTCTATTCTATTCTATTCTATTCTAAAAATCAGAGTGAATACAGTCACGTGCCATTCAAAGACAAATCTTGTGAGATGTCTAAGCCTGCAAATGGGACAAAAAGTAATTTTTCTTACTAACGTCTGATAATGAAAGATGTTTACCTTCATCTATAATACCAAGGAGGGATGACAGACAAACTCTGAATGAGTTCGTTCATAGAATCATAGAATGGTTAGGGTTGGAAGGCACTTAAAGATCTTAGACTTAAAGAATCCAGCATAAATTCTGTAATTGAGGTATTTAGAAAACCTCTTTTGTTCGTGAAATATAGTGGAAGCTGAAGCTATTTAATACATGGGGGTCATATGCATTCTGATCCCAAAATTGTTTTACTCATTCCTAATGGCTTTTCAGAAAAAAATCTTGCAACGTTCTCCGATGCAACGTTGTTTCTGTAACTAGGTGATGAGCAAAGTATCTGTTGTCCCAAATATTGTTCTTCAGCATTATCTAAATCTGCAAGGAAATTGCTTTGTGCCTACTTTATTGTTCCCATCTGTTGTGGCGAGTATTGATTTATTTCATCAGTAAATATAGCTACTTATGGAACAAGGGATTTTTCATCTCATTGTGTTTTTTTTCATTTTTTCCTTGCCCTATTTCCAGCTCCTTCAAGTTTAGGTACTTTGTTGTACTCCTTGCATCAACTTTTGCCAGGGATAATTTTTGTTAACTTTCCATTAAGGAGAAACTACATGATTTTACCCCTCAGACTGAATATTAGGCCTCTAATCTCCTGTTTACTCTATAAACCTGGGAGACGTTTTTTCCTATGGGAGTCTGTGACAGAGACTGATTAAAGTGATTTCAAACATAACTTCTTCAAACAAAGCATTATTTATGCACCCCAAGGGTTCATAACAGATGAAACAAACAAGAAAAGAAAAATGCCTGTGTGCACATTTCCTTTTGCCTCACTTTTACGGGGTTTGCAAACTCTGGCAAATGCAGTTTAACCTAGTTGCCTCTAGTTTGTCCCTCAACTGAAGATATATCAAATACTTAGAATCCATTCAATGTTTTTTTTTTTTTTTATTATCTTCCTTTAAGAGTTAGCACTTTTTATTTCCCCCTGGCTTCAACTGGACAGAACAACCCTTGCTCCTTTATTGGCTTCCAAATGTTGTGATGGAGATATTGCTCTGAGTTATATCTTTGCCGTCATTTTGTCATTAATCCTTAATATTCTTGAAGTACTTTGTTGATGTGCTGTCTTGTCACTTGTTAAACACTTCTTTAAACTTCCCACAGATGGGAGGACATCAGCAGTGTGACACAGTGAATTGTAGTATATTCACTGAGAAACATTAAACTCTGTTTTATGTATATATATATATAAAAAATATTAATATACATGACTCTCTAATTCCCATAGAGATTGAAAGAGCAAAATCTTTAAATAAGCACCAGCAGAAATCTTAACCACAAGTCAAGATGGAGTGGGTTTTTTTTTTCTGTGTTTTTTTTAATCCACAGAAAAGTAAAATCAGGCTTTTTCAGCTAAAGCTATTCATGAACGTATGGAGAACTCATCGTGCTCTTTGTTTGAAAGACAAAGACTCCATCAAATCTGTCCATAGTTAGAAGAAAAAGTCAAAATTTCGATTTTGCTTTGACATTGTCAGTGCTAAAAGAATTAGAAATGCATTTAGGTTGTGCTTTTCTTTTTATTATTCAGGAAAAAAAATGCAGTAAGCATAAAGCTTTTACCGTGACCAAATAAAGTATTTTAATACAGATGCTTTTTGCAGTTCTTAATTCTACTGGGAGAGATATTCCTCCAGTAATTTAATTTGCTTAACAGTTTGTAGTAGCTACCAACACCTGCCAAATTGTTCATATCAATTCTCAGATGAAAAAAGTACACTATTTTACATTACTTTTCATTAGCTACTGTAACATTGTCAGAAAATTGATTTCCATCTGTTTAGCCACAGAAAAATCTATATAAAAAAAGAAAATAAGTTGCCCTCCAGATCTTTCTTTCTTCCAGCTTACTGTTACCTTTAAAAAAGGTATTTTTCAGAGTTTGCAATTAATTATTTTTTGTAGTAATAAGCCCATATTTAAAGAGAATGGAATCCTGAACTCAATGTTTGGTAAATTCACAAGAAACTCCTCTAAGGGAAAAAAGAGATACTTTGCAAAAATCTGACATATTAAATTTGGGAAATGAAAAATATTATGCTTCACTCTGTCAAAAGCTTTTCAGATTTAAAGACAGCTTAATTTTACAGTTCAATTTTTTTTTTTTACTATTTAGGTAACACAATGATGGTGATCCCAAGCATAGCTCTATCAGTGATCAGCAGATGAAGCCTAGATCTGGAGACTAGGCTAAGGGAATGTGTGCTGTGTATTTTTCCCTTCAGCCATTCCAAATAACACGTCAGAGCTGTCACAGCTTTCACTATGTTTAGGGGTAATATATAATGCAAGACAACTTTTAGTGAGAAATAACATGTCTTGTCTACCAACCCTATAGCAGTTAAAGCCTGTTAAGAAAAAAAAAAACAGAACTATTCTCCTATGAAATAATTTTCTTTTGTCTATATGGTGAATAAAATTTAAATGCAATACTTCCTGTGCTGTAAAATCAAAATGGAGGCAGAATGGACGACACTGGGATCTTACCTGACCAATTCCTTATTTCAGCTATACTGCTATACCTATGACATTCATGTCTTTATTTACTGAACTTTAATGAATTCATGCTTTGACTGTTTTCTCTGCTAGTCTGTCACTGATCCCTTTAAAACTATTTTGCTCTTTTTTCAGTTCTTAAATGTATTTTGTGGTTTAATTTTTAAAAAATTTACTTTGACTTCCAGAAGAGTTGAAATCTGTGTTCTGATTCAGTGGCAATGCAATTACAGCCAGCAGTATATAACTTTCTTTAATTTTGGAGGGTTGAAGTAGGTTTGTTAAAAGTGCACCTTGAGAATAGTAAGTTTGTAGTCACTATTGTATGAGCTTTTTTTGTTTCTTGAAATCCCTGAAAGTTTCAGGGATATATTTCCTGAATATGCTATTGGAGTGGGGGTTTATTGTTTGATTTTCTTTTGGGGGGGGGAGGAAATTAGCCCTCCTGTAGCACAGATGTTGCCCAGGGGATTGTTAGATGAGACAAATCCGAGCCTTAGAAAAGGACAATTGAAAAAAAAAAAACAAAATCTTACAACAGCACGATTCCCAAATCAGAGTATTTTTCATTTCAAAACACACAAAAAGAAAATTATGTGTCAAAGATAATATAAAGATTAAGAATTGAGGGCTTGGGCAGTGTGGTTCCACTTCACTTATCTTCCACTTCACATCTTATTATGCAGGAATTTGGATTTAATGAAAGAACGAAGAATCACGAGTGGCCTAAGACCTAATCTTCATTGATCATCCCTTACTGGGGAAGGAATAGGAAATAATGAGGGAAAGCAGACATGTCATTGTTTTAATTTCAGTTAACTGAAATGCACTCTCCTTCACTGATGCAAAAAGAGTAAAAACAGTTTAACAAACTTAAACTTTCAGAAGATAAAGCTACCTAGGTTTTCTCAATACAGGAAGAACAGTATTCTGGATGGTGATTTTGCAATGGTTAAATTAGATTCTGTTTCTAAAATATTTTTGTCATTACAATAATTTTAAAGTAGAAGTAGGAGCTTTGGCTTGTGTAGCTGAAGATTGCTTTTATACTTATGTGCTGCGTTTGTTCTCATTTGGATTTTGCATCATTGTGTTTTGGGGGGTGATCTGTGATTTTTTTTCCCCAGCATGAGGGGTTAGTTTTCTACATATGAATTTAAACGCAACCACCCTAAAATCTGCCTCTATTTCACACCTTATCTCTTTCATCACTGAAAAGCTAGGAAAGGGCAATTGTATTAGTGAACAAATAGTCAAACTATTTATAAGCTTTTGGAAGATAACAAAGAGATGACTAGTAACTAGCCAGCATGGCTATATCATGAACAAAATCTGTAAAATCAGTTTAATTTCCTTCCAAGGCAATATCCTTGGAGATAAGCATGCAAAGTAGCCATACTGAAAGGAGAAAAGCAGCAGATGTTTACTATTCTTTAGAGATGGAATTCTTATAAGTAAGCTGTAGAAACTAGGTCTAGATGAAAGAGCTGTTAAGGTGAGTGGGAAAATTTATGACCCAAAAGTACACAAAGACTCATGGTTTCTTCTGCTAAGGAAACAGAACATGAAGTAGAGGCATGTCTTAAGAGATTAAAAAAAGTCTTTAATATGAAAGAGGGTACAAGACCACTGGAGGACAAAGCTGTGGCTTAAAATGCCTTTGGAAATTGGAGAAGTGGTCAGAGGGAAAGCAACACACCTCAGTAAGGACAGGTGCTATGTTAGGGTGTATCAACACAGGGACTCTCCAGAACAAGTAATGAAGTGTATAACAAAGGACCACAAGTGGAATAAAATACATGAGCAGCAAACAAGAGGAAAATTTATTCTGCAAGGACTGGAAATTGTGATCCAGACAGAGTATTTGCCCGGTTACTTTTCTGCCCAAATCCTGTCCAAATTTAGAACTGAGTTGCTTTTTTTTTTTGACATGACCTGAAGATTATAACCAAGATAACGTGAAACACATCATCAGATTAAAATATGATGAATAACTGACAACACAGGTAGTTATAAGATCATTTAAAAGAGAAAAGAATCCCCTTTTATATTTGGCACATAAAGAACAAAATCAACATTTAAAAGATCAGTTGGTTTATTTTTCAAGGTTCTCACAACTTGCAAGTTGGTTCTCAACAACTTATGTGCATGTAATACATGCACATAAAAGATGATTTCCTAAGGACTATTTTTAGATACCTCTTATAAACCATACAATTTTTTTTGTTTGCTATAAATACACATTTTATCTATCATATATACTATATGATATATTTACGGCAGTTGTAGAAATATAAAAATTTAGTTATTTGTTGGCAATCAACAAGTCTTTTCCTAAATAAATAAATAAATAAATGGAAAAAATGAACAGTACTAAGCTATCAGTGCACTTCTCTTTGTAGTATTTTAGAGATTTTTGTGACACAGATGATTTTAATCTATTAAAGTAACACCTCTAAGGGTTGTTTTGCTTTAAGCTGAATATAAAAGTACCTGAATCTTATTTGTGTTGGAAAGGTTTGTATATTTTTTCCAGTTCTTCAATCTGTTGTACAATTTAATTTACCTTTACTTGTTCATTTGTTTAAATTATTTTTTTTTTAAATTACCAAGATTTGCAATGTTCTACAATACTATGCACTTGACACTTTCTTCCTTTCCAAAATTTGGACATGATTTATTGAATGTCACATCAATATAACAATATATCCCCTACATTATGAACCCATAATTACAAATATTCAACTAGATTTCTCACAAAGAGTTTTGGAGAGGCTGTTGTGCCTTTAGCAGTTCTATTTTTCTTTTGTGGGGAGTCACAGGGAAGTGCTGACAGAGCTGCACTCATATTCAAAATTCGTGCTTTCTATTAATTAACAAAACGAACAGTGTTGCTTTCTAAATTGCTTTACATTTTTTTTTTGAACCAACTCATATAGGTATTTCACTTGTTTGACCATCACAGAACATTTGGCAAACAGTTTCAAATATCTATCAGCTACCTGGACTTCAGTCTGAAGCCAATCACCTAATGTGTCCTCCTTAAAGAATAACTTCACTTCCTGAACACCCTGGAAAGAAAAACAGATTCAACAGATATTTTCTTTTGTGCTGAAGTGCATTTTCAAATCTGAGGTACCCATCAGCCTTCTAGGCCAATACCAGCATTTCTGATGATCACCACAGATCACCACTGGCTTGGGCTGGAAGGCACCTTAAAGATCATGTAGTTCCAACCCCTCTGCTGTGGGCAGGCACACCTTCCACTAGACCAGGTTGCTCAGAATCCCATCCAGCCTGAACACTTCCAGGGATGGGGTATCCACAGTTCCTCTGGGCAACCTGTTCCAGTGCCTTACCACCCTCACAGTAAAGAATTTCTTTATAATATTTAATCTAAACCCACCCTCTCTCAGTCTAAAGCCATTCCCCCTTGTGCTGTCACCGCATGCCCTTGCAAAAAGTCTCCCTCAGTCTTTCCTTTAGGCTCCCCTGAGGTACTGGAAGGCTGCAATTGTGTCAGTGGGAAGCCAGTCCTGGTTCTCTCAGTTTGTTCTTGTAGGAGAACAGCCCTCTCATCAACTTTATGTCCCTTCCCTAGGCTTTCTCCAACAGGTCAATGTCCTTCCAGTGCTGAGCACCCAGAGCTGGATGCAGTGCTCAAGGTGGGGTCTCACCAGAGCAGAGCAGAGGGGCAGAATCCCCTCCCTCGCCCTGCTGGCCCCGCTGCTTTGGATGCAGCCCAGGACACAATTGGCTGTCTGGGCTGTGAGTGCACTTTGCTGGGTCATGACCAGCCTCTCACCCACCAGCACCCCCAAGTCCCTCTCAGCAGGGCTGCTCTCAAACTGCTCATCCCCCTGCCTGTGTTGATATATAATATATTTTATTCAGGGTTATTAACTTCACTGACCTTTGCTAAACAGCAAACAAACAAACAAAAAAAGAGTTTGTATTTTTTGCAATTAGTCTAACAGAGTTAATAATTTTACCACTTCTGTTTTGACCACCCCTCGTGCTTTTATCAAGATTACTTTCAGTAGCATCTCTTTTCGTACTTCTAGATGCATTACATTTTTTTTTTACTTTTTCTTGTTAGAGTTTGCTTAGAAACTTTAATTCTTTTCATTGATCTTTCTCCTCTTTTTTAAATGAACTCCTTCCCATTCCATTGATATATGAAATTTCTTGATGAGATTACTTGTCAGTTTTAATTCCTGCCAAGGAGTAGGTTCCTGTGCGTAGTTAAAAGCAACGCATGTAGTCCAGGATAAGTCACATCTGTTCATAATTTGTACTGAAATTTAAGACTGAGGTTCATTCTTCCATAAGAAAAGGAACCTTGTTGTGATATAAGTGAAACAATTGCTGTCTTCTGTACATGAGAATACACTTTACCTTTGATATTATCATCTGGTGCCTGGACTAAAGGCACCTTCTTAAGCTATTCAGCATAAGACAGACCCAGAAACATGAAACTATGAGAGGTCAATCTGACACTCAATTTTGTTTACCTAAAGAAAGGGTCATTTAATGCTTTTCAATACAAAGGTAAAAGAAAGTTCAGGACCTTTGGAAATGTCAGCACTATTTGAATTGACAGATGAGTCAGAACATTTTACACTCTGGTGGAATCATGATGTGAGTTGCAGATCTGAGTGACTAAAACAAGTTATTCTCGTGTAACAGAAAAAAAGGCTTCTTGGGATGTCTCACAAGATAATAGAAGTAAAGAGTAGTTTATTGAAAAATTATGGATCAGCACACTAAACCATTATGAAAGGTGAACTGATGGTGAACATAACCACCATCAAGAGATGTCTTTAGCATGTTATGCAACATCCACTACTAGTTTTTGCACTGGTATGGGTTTTCATTCTCAGAATTATGGTTTCTCTACTACTGCCCTCCTGGCAGTTTGTGGAAAGGAAGACATTCTTGACAAGTGTGCTAAAGCAGATCCTTTAACATCCTGAGGAAATGCTCCCTGAAAATAATTCAGTTGTGTTTCTAGAGAATGTCTTCTCCCCCTATATTATGTGAAAGTAACAAACTGACCACAACCCACTGTCATCATCACTTCTTAGCCTTTGGTGTCGGTTTTGCTTGTCTCTGACACCTGTTATTATAGCCAATGGCACTATAAAGTACCACAATTTTCTTATCTTTTCTTTGTTTTGTCAAGACTTAGTGTGATATGCACCTATAAGCTGGTTTCAATAGCATAATACTAGAACTGATAACAAAAGTATGGCTGCCAGGCTGCAACGTCTCATGCAGCTTCTTCAGGGTTTTGAATTCGACAATAGAGTAAAGAATACATTCATTTTTCTTAACACAAAATGATCCAAGAGAATGGTGATTACTTTTGAAGCATAAAGTAAATTAAAACACTTAAGCCTGTTTACAGTGAACCCTTTTATAGCTGCAATTTGTATGAGCACCGTTATTACAAACTTGTGTAGCCTAGATCTGTAAAGATCTAAAACTTGTTTTTATTGCTTTGCCCTTTGTGCTTCTAATGGAAGTGTATACTTCCATTAGAAGTATAAAACATAAAACCATGTTATCTCAACACTAATTTAATTTTACAAAACTAACAGGTGGCTTTTTAAGTAATTTTTAAGGATGGAATTGGTAGAAACCAATTATTCTACACCTGTTGTCATGTTTTTTCTTTTTGTTTTGTTAGAAACATGCAATTTCACTAAAAATAACACAGTGTTGATTGATCTTAAGAACAGAAAAATGGGTTTAGGGACTGGGTAAAAGTAAGGGAAACATGTTGTATTGTTCACAGGTAAGGTGGGTTTTTGTTTGTTTGATTTACCCTGGGAGGAATGAGGGATGTTTCTGACTAATTTAAGTTTAAAAGAATAATATACCTCTAACTTTAAAATTATTTAATTATGATTCTACATATTCTGCACAAAACAATGTTTTCCTGAGAGAAAAGTGTGATAAAGAAAGCAAATTTATTTGTTGCATGGACATGAAAAATGAAATAATGCAAGATCTACTCAAATTTAGAAACTATCAAACGTTTTTGAACAGCTTTACATGTAATTGCAAAGACTTTGTTCTGTAAAATGTTTAGTTAGGCTTGTTTGATAACTGTTCAGATTTCCTTTCTATGTGATGTTTTGAATATTTATCTCTCAATTAAATGCAAGGATCTTTGCTGTCTTCTTTGCAATTTACATTTTGCTTTCCTCTTTTGCTTTGGGGAACGAATGCTAAAAGAAATATGAGAGATCAGAATGTATCTCCTGGAATCGTTAAGTGTGCTGATTATTGATTTTATTGAACTTGAAGGTCTAATTTACATTTAAAAATTAAACATTTTTTTTCCTTGTGTGCTCTCAAACTGTACTGCAGAAAGGAAAGAATACTGAAATTATTGTTGTGTTGTTTAAACAACCATGACGTGTCATGAAGGACAGAGGCACATTTTTAACCTCAAAATCAGTTGATTCAATTTCTAAATTAAAGAATATACTCCAGAAAAACAATTGCAGGAACTGGAAGCTATATTTTTAACTCTGTGGGGGATAAATGAGCTAAAAATGTCTTAGTGTGGATTCCTTTCTCCAAAGAGAGACACCTCGTGAATTATCTGACCTTCTGTTTGGCATACCTAGGAAAAAAAGGTGGAGTGTGGTACTTACAAGGTAACACAGCAAAAATGAGTGAGTGTCTCAACAAGTTCTTTTGCCACAGTGCAAAGAAGTTTCTGTGCCCTGATGCTGCATTCTGGAGGCCCCTTAATGCAGGGGCATCCCTGCTGAGTCCTTTTTACTGGTTACAACACAGCGTGTTCTGCCTAGTGAGTTGTGTATTTAAGAAGTAAAATTTGGAAGTTGATTTAAGAGAGCCTTTTATCCCACTGTAGGGTGTATTGAGCAGTTGTTCTGTCTCATTTCAAAGCCATTTTTGGTACTGTTCACTCCCTGGTTTTATAAGGGGCGCGTTGTAAGGTCCATGCGCCCTGTCCTGTGTGGTCTGGAACAGCAGCCTCTCTAAAGGCAATATTTGAGAGAAGGGAAGAGCAGGAGTCAAGGGAAAAGATATTAAGGGAGATGAAGAATTTGAACCCCCAGGCCACCTCAGTATGATCTTTGTGTTTAACAAATCCAGAGATATATTCTGCATACTGCCAGCTCAGGGGCCCTCAGTATCCTAGAGAGTCTGAAAAGTGCTGGTTCCTGCCACCTCAAGATCAACTGCACACTGAACAAATAGCAGTGTTCTGTAAGCCTTAATATTTTACAACCTTAAGGAAAAGTATGCAGTACAGTAGAAGTAATTCTTGTTCCAGTTATGTCACCAAGATCTAGGTTTTTTTATGACCTTTCCGTGCAATGTTCTCTTAAACAAGATGGCCTATCGGATTTACATTGTGTATTCATTTGTGAACAAGAGGGAAATTAGAATTTTCTGTGTGATGTACGTTTAACAATTAGAGACCAAGCAGGCGAGAGAGCTAGAAAAAAAGCAGAGGTCTTCAGGAGGATAAAAGAGTACGAAAGACATTAATACTGCATGGATAAAGCTACACTAAAAGTATAAAGTAGCAATGTAAGAAATGGTGTAGAGAAACAAGCTGAGAAGAAAATCAGAGGAAACAAGAGAAGAGCTCAAAAAGCAAAATTTGAGCAAGGTAAGGGTTCAAACTGGGGATGAGAATTCCAAAATATACCCTTTATTTCCTACATGTGCAACACCTAAATTTCAGCCAGCTCTTCTGGGTTGTAACTGTATTACAGACATAGGGGCAGTGGTATGGCACAGGCTATATGGTTACTTTTTTTCTGCTCCAGATCTATGGCATCATTTCTCTGTTTCAAGGCTTAGAATCATCAGTTTGGTGTAGCTGGTTAATCGTCTCTAAGGTTTGTCCTTGATGTCTTCCAAACTATTAGCCCTAGATTGGCTGCTTACTAGGGCAGTTTTTGACAGTAGTTTTACAGACCCTTCAGTCCCTCATTTCACTGTTGGAAAGGCTTGGCACTGACCTTTGCCTGAGTGTGAAATTTGATAGACTACATTCAGCAGTAAGCAGAAGGATGGTTCTATCTCAAAAAAAGGTTTTTTGGCTATTTAAATGCTAACATCATCTACAGAAACTTTTATAATGGCATGTCTGCTTCAATCCTGGGAAAGAAAGATACTGTGAATGACAGAATAAACAGTCTGGGACAATACTAAAGGAATATATATGCAACAGTTTTCAACACTCAGACCTGGAGAAAGTGGCCTTTAGTCCCAAATTCATTAAAATAAACTCTTGCTGGCTAAAGTAGAGTACAAAAACCCACAGGATTATCCAGTCTTGATGCATATAAAGTGGAAGTGATACAACTCAATACACAATTTGGTTTCTGCATCTTAAAATACATTTTTATAGTCGTGGCAGAAAACAGACCATGAATCAAAGTTTCCATTATATGGCATTTGTGTTCATTCTCAAACAAAGATGATCTAATTAAACCAGCCCTACATCTTATAGCCCATATTCTGCTTTTTTCGTCTTCTTTGCACAAACTACCTTCTCTGAAGTTTTAGACTGCCTTCTACAACATGTTTTAGAGGGTGACTAACAGGCAAATGACTGTTTCAGTTTAATTAATACATTGCTGATGGAATGAGTAATTGCAATGACTGCCATTGTTGTTTGAAACAAGAGATAAAGATTGGGACAACAGAGGAAGTCATCAGGCTCCAGATTTGACATTGTTGCATGATTTTTCTCACTGCTGCAGTGATTTTCAGTTCATGAAACTGACACACTGTAGCTTTCCAGATTTTTTTTACAGCTACAAAGTCATGATATTGGCTTCCCCTTTACAGGATTTCTGCCTTGTACATGCTTTGTAGTTGTAAATAACATTCTGTGCAAGATAGTTCAATGAATTAAATCTATGGCCCATATATCTAAACAGCAAACAAAGTGTTTTTTCCTGATAACTCTGTGGTTTAATTGAAGCTTCATCTTCACAAAATTTCACATTCACATGATGAACTTGAAATTCTGTAAGAAGATAATGTAGCTTTTCATACCAACAAGTGATATCAAATATGTGAAGTTTCTAATTAGCAGGGAAAAAAAAGTGTTTTGATTTTCTCTGCTTTTAGAGCCACCAAGAAAAATGTTTCATTTCATTTTACATGTAAGCCGAGAATCATCATTTTCCTTGTTTTTTGTTTGTTTGTTTGTTTGGTTTTTTGTGGTTTTTGTTTGTTTTTTGTTTGTGTTTTTTGTTTGTTTTTGGTTTTGTTTTTGTTTTTTTTGGTTGGTTGGTTGGTTTTCGTTTGGTTGTTGTTTTTTATGTTTGTTTTTCTTGGTTTTTTTTTAATTCTAACTTTTACATTGTTACACTAACAGGGAGATGAAGGTGAAATGTAGAGTTGTGTCCCTCAAATAGATTCCTCTTTCTCAACAGGACAGAATTTTAATTACTAACCACTGCTTCTGTGCCACCCTGAAAGTGTTCCGTGCTGCTGACTTAGTCTTTTGGATCAGAAGTCGCTCGAAGGTGACTGCTGCTGTGCCCTCTGGGATGCAGCAATACCTGATGCCACCACTGAGCTGTGGCTGTCCCTGATGCCAGAGTGTTTTACACACACACGAGGTGCAGCACGACCCTCCAGGGGTTGCTCCTCCAGCGAGTTGCGGAGGCTCCTCACAACCCTGAATGTGGTTTTTAGTAAAGAAATACTGAGTGTGTAAGTAAAGGAAAATAATTTCTCCCAGCTGTGACAGTAGGCTGAACTGTGTTTTCCCAGCAGTTGGCTCTGTCTGTAATTTGTCCCTTGTTGACAGAACTTTTGCAGTTCTCTGTTCTGGGAGACACAGTAAAGCCATAAAGGATTGGTGTAACACAGTGCCCACAAACACGGATTATCTCACTCCTTTCCTTGCACCTTTGCAAAGGAAATTCTAAATGAAAGTACTAAACTCTTTGCATAATTTTTTTCCCCCAGAAATATATTTTAACTATTTTCTCACGAGTTGCTTTGAATACCCTGACCGGGGATACCATTTGCAAATACAGACCTCTCAAATAAAGCCACTAACACCATTTAGGATTCTTTTGCCACTCTTTGATCACATGCAAAGGAAAGTAAAGTAAAAAGTTGTCATCAAGGGCTGTATAAGATTTACATAATTTACAAATCTTTGTTAAGTAAAGTCATTTTATGACAGTATTATTTTGGTTGGAACTCAGTAATTAATTAATTAAATCTATCCTGGTTTAGAGTATTTTATCAAGCCTGCCAACAAATATAAATGGAAAGAGAATTATAACCTTTACATTATATGTAAATTGAAAAATTTTAATCAAACCAAAATAGTTTGTCACCTTTCTATTCCCTTTCCTACCTTTGAAACTGGATTTGTGAGTACAGTGTAACCTTACTTTCTTTTATTTCTAGGCTATTTAAGGTGTTTTCTAGCAGATTTGATTGTTTTCAGTTGTTTGGCATTCAATCATTTTGATGGGAGCTAAAATCCTTTGGAGTTCTTAATATACAACAGTAAACATGCATTCTATATTAGGTAGAAAATTATACCTTTACAGTGCAATGCTCAAAAAATATTTTAATATTGCTAACCAACTTTTAAATTTCCAGTGCTGAAAGAGTGGTGTGTATATGCTGCTAATAGTAGATTACCTAATTTTCTGTTACTAATGGTAATGAGAATTATATGCAGTCAGCATGTGATTATCTGCAGATAAATTTGGTTTGGATGATGATAACTAGGACACCACAGTTTGGAACCCAGGCAGGTAACCTGGGCAGCCCTTAACTCTGATTCATGGGCTTACCACCTGATATGCACACCAGGTTTGGGAGACCAGAAAATGTCACTGGTCTTCACCCCAGTCACACCTTCAGTTTCATTTTGACTTAATTCATAGTTCTAACCCAATCCATGCTTATTTGTTCTCTCCTGGGCTACTTCCCTGTGCTCTGGTTAAACAGGAATGGAATGGGTTTTTGTCAAGATGAATTAAATGTGCATGCACATAAATAAACCAGTAAACCACAAAATATGCATCAAAAATCCTACTTTAAGTCATTTAACATACAATAAGGTTTTACAGTTCTGTGGAGAAAACAGAGTCTCATTTTGCTAATAGAAACTGCTCTTCAGGAAAGAAAAAAAAAGTATTTTTATTTAGAGCCAGCTTAATAAGCTTAATAAAAGGCTGTTTCAATTGCAGTTTCACTGACAGAAAGTGCTTCAAAGACTAGATAGAAAATTTGGATCCATAGTTCTTAGACACCTTCTTATCTCTCTATTTGGAATATTTCTTTCTTATAAAACATCCTTTTTTTCTCTTTTACTGGCCTCCTGTCTTGAGAGAAGACCTTCTTCAAGCTAAAAGTCACAAAGAATTGACACTAATAAAGCTAATGGCTTACATTTCTGTCCCAAATTGGAGGCTTTTTCTCTCTAGACTTTGTTTATTTTTCTTCTAATTAATCTAATGAATTGCTACTCTTTGATAGATTTCAACTTATTTACAAGGGGAAAGTGTTGAATAAATAGGTCTTGGAAGAAAAAGGGCAATTAAGGAGAGTCTGAGAATGGCAAAATATAGTGAGTGAATCAGATTGACGTTGAATGTTCAATTCAGAAAAATTATTTAGAGAAAAAATCTGGGTAAATATCTCTTTAAAATAATAAAACTACATTTTGATATAGTAAGGTTCACGTGTTTACTGTACAGTGTTTCAAAATAAAGCAACACTCTCAGGCAACACAGAGGAATCAGGATGGGTGTTTATGACAACACTGCAACAGATGAACCTCGCAAGGAAGTATTTCATTTAAAAAAAAATAAAAATAGTTCTTATTAAAAAGAATCATGTATTTTGACTGAAGGCAAGAGTTTATGGGATTCAATAAATGTATTTAACCTCCTGAAGCTCGACAAGGCCAAGGGCAGGGTACTGCACATGAGTTGGGTCAGTGCAAAGGACAAGTACAGGCTGGGTGGAGACTGGATCGAGACTGGCCCTGGGGAGAAAGATTTGGTTGGGTTTGTTGATGAAGAGCTCAGTGTGACTCAGAAATATGCACTTGCTGCCCAGAAAGCCAACCACATTCTGAACTGCTTCAAAAGAGGTGTGACCACCCAGACAAGGGAGGGGATTCTCCCCCTCCACTCTGCTCTTTGAGATCCCACCTGGAGCAGTACATACATATTCTTTCAGATATACTTCCTGCCATAATTTAAATAAACTAAATATAGTAGTGTAAGCATAATTCTAGGTAAATTATTAATTTTTAATAAATGATATTATAGCTTAGAACATAATATTTTATAATATATAATATATAATATAATTTTATGTATTGCAAATAAACATGTTATAATAAATTTTTAAGTTTACATAAAAGTAAGTATAATTTAAATAATTAAATCAAATACTGCTTATGTCCAGGCTGGGATACTATTGAATGACTGCATAGAACTCAAGGGGAAGAGAATCATACTTGGTAGGGTGTTGTCCAAACTTCTTCTGGTGATGATTCCTAGCCTACTCTTCTTCCTCAAAACTTCCAGCCTGGGAAAGAACTAAGATAGTCCCAGGAAAGAATGGCAGTTTTGGTGTTTAGCTGGATATGGATCTGCTTCCACTTTTGCTCTTAAACAGTTTTATTCATCAATGAAAACTCTGGATGTCGCTCAGGTCACTGTCAAAGCCCCTTCTGCTGGCTGACAGACCTTCTCAACAAACCCTTCCCCACCCCTTGTGCTTCAGGTAGGGCGGGGGGACCACAGAATTTTTGTTGTCCTCGGGCTGGTTAGACACTACCCAAGCTACAGCCTTTGAGTAACAGGGTTTAGGGCTGGAAGCTGCCCAGCTGTGCACAGACACAGAGTGAATTATTTCAGTTTAGCACGTATGGGTTTACCCATCTGACAGGTCGTATGCAGTATGGACATCCCAGCTGGCACGGGGCATCCTTGGGGGCTCTGCACGGAGCTGCACTGGAGCTGCTGCAGAGGCCCAATGCTCAAAGCAGTCACACAGCTGAGCACATGCTTAACCTCAAGGATGAAGGATGTGGCATCCTTGGGAGTTGTGCACGTGATCTGACAGGGGCTCGGAAATCACTGGCAATTCATGAGGGATGACATCAAATTATGTTAATATACTGCACATATAGCCAGGTATCCTTGTCATTTTGATCATTAGGACAATTAAAAGAGGTTGTAGGGAAAAGTTACTGGCACTGGTAGAAAGAAAACAACCTTTTCAGGTCATTGCATTTAATATTTGTCACATGAAATCACGCTGTGTGAGACAGAATAGGTCATATAGGAGATACATGACCAATATGATGATTCCTGCCCTTTCTTACAAATAATTATCCTTCAGCAGATCAGCAACTGAAAACCACTGCCTGCAGACAAAATACCAGAGCTGTTAGGTTTTGATTCAATAGATTTAACATTTTTATATGCAGTGCAGTATTACAGAGCAGTATTCACAGGCACTTCGACAAAAAGATTTTTCTCAATGTGTTTGAACAGCCTTGTGATGTACTCATCATTCATTATTCCATTTATGAACAAAAATAGTGTACATTTTTCTAGCCAGCCTTTTGTGAACATACTCAGAGAAAATGTTGGTTCCGTGTATTTTTGCTGCCTAAAGCACACATATTCTACTGAAAATTATACAGAACCAGAGAATGAATGAGGTTGGCAGGAAACACTGGAGAATACAGAGGGCTCCCCCCTTATTGCTACAGTTACACCAGGGTGCTCAGGGCTGTGCATCTTCAAGGACAGTAACTCCATAAACTCTTTGAGAAACCCATACCAGGTTTTTACCTCACACAAAAGTGGTCTTTTATATGATTAATTGGATTCCCCTGTGTTTCACTTTGTTCCCATTGCCCCTTCTCCTGCCACGGGGTACCAGAGAGAAGTGTCTGGCTCCCTCTTTTGTATCAGGCATCCAAATACATGGGTAAGATTCCCCTGTAGCTTTTTCTTTTATGAATTAAACAGCCTTCCTCTCCACTTTTCCTTATATGAGCTGTGCACAGGATTTTTTGTTATCTTTGTATCCTTTCATTCATCTCTTATAACAGAAAGTTCTGTGTAATGCATGTGTAATTTCTGTGTGATTTCTCCTAAAAGCAACCTATTATGAAAAGAGATTATCTCCCTTTTCAAGTCTTAGTCTCTAAGCACTTTTTGTAGATTTAGTTGATCACTGTGTGTAAAATGGTAAGCAGTTAAATATTCATATATATACTTTTACTTACCTTTAGTTTAGTTTTCACTCATGACTTGTCCTTTCCTTCTGGTTAATCAGTATCTGGTTTAATTAGATCTTAGTCCTCTGAAGCCCATCTGCTAATACAGTAGTTAAAACTCTTGTGATTCCCTGTGATACAGTACCTCTCCAAAACCCATCTTGATAGGCACTGCATCCATAATTTTCACATTTTCTTACAAATTGCTCAAATTGCTTTCAAATTTCATACCTTACCAAGTGTGCATTGCATCCTCTGAAATGCCAGTTATAAGTGTGCATTCAGTCACTTCAATCACCACAAATATATGATGCACTGTCAAAGACTCAGACATGTTTATGCACATCTAACTTTTGCCTTGTCAATAACAACACACTAGTTAATTATCTAATGGTGGTTTTAGTTATTACCATAACCTGTAACAACATTTTAAATTTAATTCTGTAATCTCCCTCATATGAAAATAATCTTAAAAAGTATTTATTCCTGAAAATTTTCTGTTTTAAAATATCAAGTGTTAACTTTTTCCAAATAGCACTGCTCTGTTGAATCTGTTACTTTATCTATTGACAGCTTTATGTTCTTTCTTACTGGAAAACTACATCACTCTTTGGAAATACTTTCTAAATTCTTCCTGCTGTAAAGGCTTTACAATTCTTGTGCCATTACTTAATTTTAGCTTTCAGAAGAATTAAGCTCTATTAGCAAAAATTTGACTGTTCAGTAGCTTTGGTGAAATAAGAAAGCCAGACTTTTCTGTAATGCTTTTCCTTTTAGTTAACTAATATACTGCTAAGTGTACCCATTATCAAACCTGGATTTTATTTTAATTTTTCTCCATAATATCTTTCCAGATAATACTCTTTTGATAATTACATTGTGAAAGAATTTCTGATGTTCCACCTTTTTTTTTTTTTTAACACTACAGGACATAGGTTTGACACAGCTTTATGACTGCCTAACTTAGGTACAGTGAAATTAACCTGAAATTCTTCACAGCAAAAGGTGTATAAATTTCATAGCTTGTCTGGACAAATTACATGGTATAATTGCTTATCCTAAATTGTCTTGTCTTACAGTGTGAAAACATTAAACAGAATTGAAATTCAGTTCCTTCTGGACAATTTATAGAAAGAGCTTTTGGAGTCTCTAGATATTAATCACTGAGCACAAAAAAAACCCCTGAAAGGCTGATGAATAGAAATCAAGGCAAACACCTGAGCAGCTCATTGGACATGAAGAGAGTAAAGTCCTATTTCCTGTGTGTGAAGAGAGTGGAACTCCTGACAAATGGTAGATTGGACTAGAAAATATTTATGAGAAGAACTTTGTTCAAGCTGTGTGGCTTAAATGAATTCTCTTTCCATTTACCTTTCACACAAATTAGTTTGCCAACATCTTATATTGCAGCCTATATTAAAATAATGTTAAATGGATAGGACAGGCCACTTTTTGTCTGTAAGGGGAGCCTTAAGATTTACATATTCACTCTAACAGAAAGAAATAAGAGTAAGGAGTGTTAGTGAACAGGCAGAGATCACACCATTTTAATGGTGGCTTCAGTAATTTTACCTGTGTACTCATTGTGGCAGAGGGTTAGAAATAATAATTTTTTACAAAGCAGACATTTTTTAAACTCAAATGAAAGGAGATTTTTACATTTTACTTCATATTTACTGCATCTTTCATGAAAATGAGCAGGAAATCAAAGAGATTACAAAAAAATATTATTAAAAGTGAATATAAAAGGGAAGCTTCTGTGTATTAAAACCAACAACAAAAACCCAAATAGAAACCCAAAAACAAACCAACCAACCAACCAACAAACACAAACAAAATGAAACCAAAGCAACAAACCACCCCCCACCCTAAAAAAAAAAACAAACTAAAAAAAAAAAACAAGAAAGCAAAAAAAAAACAAAAACAACCTCCCATATTAAAAACTCAGAGTCAGGCTTCAGATTTAATTCTATCATCTGTCTTTCACACAGGAATTGAAAATGAGACAAAGCCCAGAAGTACTGATATGCTTTGAATGCTGAGTTAATAAAGAAGCTCGTTGATTACAAATGGAACTGTTGTAAAAGGAGAAAAAAATTGATAAATTAATGATTTAATAGCCAGCATCACTGTACTTAAGAGATTTCTGATTCCACTGGTGATATACCATTCATGTAGTTCTCAGATGTACAGCCTGATGTCAGCTGTATGTCCAAGAATAAGGCATATACCAAATAGTATCACCTAACACTGAGAAGCTGTTCCTGTAAACATGATAACTTTTCAGGTAAAGGTTATTTTTTTAATAATTATGATTATTATAATTTTGAAAATATACAGAAAATGGAAAATATCAGTCTCCTAACTACACACCCGATTTGGAACTGTATTTTAAAATGTTTGCTTCTTACTATTCCCGTATTCCTTTATTCTTAGTAGCATATAATCTTGGGATATGAGATTTAGTGGAAAACTGAATGTTCATTCATAAAGTGTCTTACCTTAGCACAAAAATTTAGTAAAGTATTGCAAAATTGTCTAAGTGAAAAAAGACACAAAGCTGCATTTAAAATGTTGTAGGCAAGTGAAAAACCAAGTGTTATTGAGTCTTACTATTCTAGTCACCTACTATCCATTGCAGTGAAAAGATTTATGTGACAGTTAGATTTCAACTTTCTAAATTAAAGTTGTTATGCACAGTATTTTTATTTTCCCTAAAGACCTGAAAAGCATTTTTCTCCAACTTGAATTTGATATTTTAATTTGATAATTTAGGTTTTTTCTGAAAGTTTTAGTTAAAAACATTGTGTTCTCCTTCTCCCCCTCTTCCATAGCATATCCTAAATAAAGATGTGTTTCATAATTTGGTCAAACTTGCAGTGATAACCTAATCAGTTTTGTTAACAAAAGGAGATATAAGCTTTTCCTTGAGCACCAGTCAGTGTGATGTTACAAAAATGTTAACAAATAAACAGAAAAACTGTTATAACCAGCTTCATTGCATAGATGTGGAGAGATGGATGAGGGTAAAATTAGAGAAAACTAATTTTACATCCTAACAGAAGTCGTAATGGTGTGGGAATTATAAAGTGAAATGCAGTTGCTACTTCCTGGATGGAACCTATTCCATTAGGATTGCCCATACACAAAATCTGCGATTGGAAGCTCCTGCTAAGGGGATGGAATGAGGGGTGGAGCAGAGTGGAAACACCATGGCCAGGCTCTGATGAAATCCTTGAATGGAGAGGAACTTATGCACCAATCAGTAACAAAGGCATGCATGACTAGAGTCACTCTACCCAAACAGAAAGAAAGTGCACGAAAGTTGAGAATGGCGAAAAGTTTAGGAAGACTCTATTGTAACACCTGGACTCAACAGGCTGAACCCGTCTTGACCCCCACAGGGATGCCCGGTGAGTAAGAATCTATGCACTTAATACTTTAACTGGGATTAGAGCTTGTCTGTATACTGCTTTGAATACATTTTTGCAGTCAGATACTGTCACCAGCAACCCTTGAACTTGAACCAGTGACAATTTTCTGTTATTAAAGAGTGTTATTCTGTAGACTGTTAGTATGAGTCCTTCGTGGGTGCTGGCAGTCACTGGAAATGGGTAACACACCCAAATAAAGTGGGAAGACCCACTGAGGGGTCTCCCTTACACTCTTGGTAAGTGTTCCTGAACAAGTCAGTCACACCACCCCCCAATCCAGAGAGGTTGTTCAGTAAAAGGTCCCCATAATGAGACACTGACAGATTGGTCGGGCACAAGGGTCTCAGCTTTCCTGTGGCACTGAAAGACAAATCAAATGCTAATGGTTAAGGAAATCCCCCCTTTTCATGAGACAAAAGAAAAAATCATGTCCTGGAAGTGAAAAGCAAATTGCAGAAAGAGCGGAGGTAGCGTTAGGTCTGGACAAGAGTTCGAACCTAAGTGATGAAGACATGGTGAAAAAGGTACAGGAAAAATAAGAACAAAATCATTTGTAAACTAGAAAGGGTACTCCATGGGGATTTTTAGTCATATGGGTCTCTGAAAAAGAGCATTTTGGGGGTGTGTGATAACAGTAGCTTGTAAGAACAGGGCTGACTTTCCTTTTCCTGCTTTCATGCACTCTGTTCACTTATCCTTGTAATACACAGCTGACTTCATGCCTAGAGCTTAATTACCACTTATCAAAGCTGCCCAGTAAGTGCTCTCTTGTAGTTTATAATACAAGTGCAGTGTCTCAAGAGACTTACTGTGTTTATTTTTTCTTTGAAGCTGTCAGCCTTACAGGAGTATGTCTTGTGAAACCCAAACGGAGAACTCACAAGTTTCCACATACTGTTGCCATCAACTTGCCTTCCAGGTCACTTTGGCAGTGGTGCATCTCTGATGCATCCCCTTGCATGACAGGCCTCTTGTCTTTATCTTCAAAGGAACTGCAACACAGAAAATCTGGAGTTTTAGGCTGGGAGTTCGAAACCATCACCTACCATTGCCAATCACACTACGTGGAAGATGACTTTGCTTCATCTGCACATTTGACCAGCACCTTGAACCAAGACTCTTAAATAACGGAACATGTACCTTGGATTTATTCCAGTCTATTCCCCCAGCCACGTTTTCCTCCCAGCTATCAAATAAAATTTAAGTGCTTACACCATATGAGCCTGTTTCCCTGCTTTAGTGTGGAGTAGCAGCATGGTTTCCATTAGCGTACCCCTTGCTGTACACTGTTCATAAGGTGGTTTTGCTGCTTATGAAATATATTACTTTTTGAGGAAATTTAAATGGAAACTTCAAATCTGATGCTTACAAAACAGTTTCCACCTTGAAACGCAGCAGTGGTTGTCTAAGCCAGTGAGTGAAGCCTGAAAAGCTCTGGAACACAGGAGTGGTGGGAACGTGAAACTAAATAAAGTAGTACCATGCTGAACACCACAGAGTGTAGTTGTACAGATCTCACTGCAGACTACTTCAATTTTTTTGTTCACTTCTTTTCCACCAGTTTATTTGCTACTATTAAAAAAGAAAAACAAACAAACAAACAAACAAAAAAAAACGCAAAACACAAAACCCTATCCAACAAACAAAAAAACCCCACAAACAAACAAAAAAGCACCACAAAGACCTCTCTAAGACTATAGTATCTCTAGTTTCTAGTATTATTCTTCTTGCTCATTAGTTCTCTGGTGATAGATGTTTGTTTAAGAGAGTTTAATATTGTTAGATAATGCATTAGACCTTTGCTGATTTTTTATTTTAGAGATCCTCAGCAAAGTTTCCTGGTGTCACTCTCTATCTTTCAGGGTATCCCACAGAGTCTATCAAAGAGAGCTTCTGCTCTGTAGTTCAACCAATTTTATTCTAATATCTGTAATTACTGATCTTTATCTCTTACGGACCTTATGTCTTTATCTCTTTATGGAAATTTAATTTATTTTTTATTAACAGTCTCATTCATATGGATAGAGATGCAATTATGAAATTTTATATCTCTTCATATATACATATAAAAACACATTTTCAATTGCATTGTGATTTGCAAGTGATAGCCTTATGTTACAAATGGATGTAAAATTTTCACCTCTTTTGTTGTGTTTTTCCTCTTTACTTGTGAGGAGTATCTAAAAATAATTTAAATTTTCTGTAGTAATATTTCTCAAAATTAATATCTATTTCCCTCTTTATGTCTGATTCAAACTGTACCATTTTCCTTATGTTTTCATGGTTTATATTTATAAAGTATCAAAACCCCTCTATGGGAACTTAAAAATCTCCACCTCTCTTTTTATGAAGGAAAACAATATTCCTTTGGAAAACACAATGGAGGAAAAGGGATGCCACCATTTATGCCAACTGCATATCCTTTTATATATTTTATATATATTTCTAAGTCTAACACTATTTTTTATTTCAAGAGTAGATAGGATACATAATAATTCAGTACCATTTTAAGACCTCAGTCATCTATTTCTTCCATTAGATCTACTTTCATTTGGAAGCAGTTCTGTTAACTGTCCCATTTTATATTCTGGAATATTCCTTTAGCTTCTTAAAACAATTGTGAGTAACCTGGTCTGACATAAAATTAATTTTCTCTACGCTTGTTTTAATCTCTGTTACTAGAAGGAAAAACTCCATTCTTCGCTTTTAGATTTGTAGAGCCCATGTGCGTTGGCATCTGCAAATAAGTAATTTTAGAGAAGATTTCTGATACAGATAAAGAAAGATGAAAAATAAGTAACCGTTGGATGCACAGTACAGTAAGTTTGCAATTTAACAGTGAACAGATTCTGTATTTCAGTTATTAGTTTTTAATGATGTGTATCTTTCTAATAGATATGAGTTTATCTCTCAGTGTAAACACATACCAAAATGTGGGCATTAGAAAACAAAGACACTAAATATTTTCAATGCCCTTATTTCCAAATTGTGTGTTTACGGACCACATGAAAGACGCTTAGAGCTGATAACATATTATTGCAACGAATATACACAATATAAAAATCTGGTTTTTATTCCTGAAGTAGTTAGCTCAACCTTAAACAGGGGTGAAACCAATCTTACATCTCCCTCTTTGCGAGACTACTTCAATGGCACAGTGGAAGCCTTACCTACACAGTGTGTGGAGTATGTTTTGCAGTGAATAGGAAGGCTTGTGCTTTTGTGTTTATGTGATCACCCTTGGTTTGTTGGGGTCTCGTTTTACTGCTTCTGGACTTAACAAAGTTTCATTGCACCTTAAGCTGTGTCAGTTTTCAGCTGCTAGAAACAACGCAGTAAGACAGTGTTGAAATGGCAAAGTGCTTGTCAATTATTTTGCAAGAGTTTGATCAATGTATGCAGTAGACATTTTTGTTTTTACAGCACGTTAACAGACCCTTCTCAAATTTGCTTTTATTGCATATTATTCCTCCTCACCTTTTCTTCACACACACTTCATTTTATTCCAAATGTTCTGAACTATGTGTTTCCCTCTGTTGCATGTAAGATAACTACTTTTTCTTGTTGCTCCCTTTTTTGCACATTTGGTTCCACAAACTATCAACAGACATTTATTTGCTCCATCTTTAACTTAACTTCTGCACTCTTGACCTTTACTTCCACTGAACTTTAAAGCCTGCAGATTCTATTTCAGATCTGAAGAAGGCATAGCAGAAAAAAAATCATCCAATTTTTCCAACTTTATTAAGTTGTTCCAGTAAAATATACTATTTCCAACTACTGACTTTGTCCTGTCTTCCTTGCCTCTCACAGGTAAATGAATATTAATATTATGGATATATTTTTTTTCTTTCGGTATAAAAAAAAAAGGAACTAAACATAT
>VXAW01001539.1:387496-431816 GCA_013399735.1 Tyrannus savana
ACATATTTTTGCTATAAAAGAATGTTTCTGTGAAGTGTTGACTTACCACACTTGAGGTAAATACAAATGTTTTCCCATTCTACTACATATGTAAGTCTTAAAAGTGAATATGAAAATAATATGATGCCAGTAATGCATCCCTTCCTTGACTCTATAACTTCAACAACACAGAAATTAAAAAGTCCTTACATATTATAGTACTGTATCATGTGACTAGGCAACAAATAGAAGGCATATGCTCCACAGAGTGATTTATTTATAAAACGTAATTATAATGTCCAAGTGATATATATGCTGTCACACAGGTTCTTGATGATCAGCTTAGTCAAGGATATTTAAATTCCTTGATGTCATGAAATTACAATGTCACAAAATGACAGGGTCAGTCAAAATTGTAAGAGCTTTTCCTAGATACTTTTTTTCAAAAGCATTCAAAGCTTGCAGCAGATGATTTTATGGACAAATGAGGTGGGTTCTCATGAAAAACCTCCATCTGCTTTTTCTACTGCTGGAAAGCACATATCTAATCTGGAAGCTACATTTCTGCTATTCCACTCTAGTGTTTTCCACAAACAAAATATGCCATTCATGTTTGTGCATAGAAAGTACTACACAGAAGAAATGCAAACATAATTCCTGTTTTATATATCTGCCACCATGAAAAAAATTCAACAATAAGTTGAAAATAGTTATAAAGAGTAATGATTATGATGTGTTTGTAACACAAGCACATTGTAGAAAAGTAGAAGAAAATGCAGTGTATAACAGAAGCAATCTTGTGACAGAACTCAGAAAGGTAAGGAAATAGATATTTTGTGGTTAATGAAAAGAATGAGTTAGTAATATGCCACCAGTCAATACAGTACATTTCTACAGTTAAAACGAACAAGCAAACAAACAACAAGAACAAAAAAAACCTAAAAGAAAAATATAAAAGACAAATAAGAACAGTCATGTTGCATAATATACCAAGGTCCTCATAGAATCCTTTGGTTAATTTTCCCCTTTCATCCACAAGCCACACCTGTCAAAGGCAATCAATGCAGTGCTGCCTGTTTGCTGAAGCAGCACCAGTTCCTAACAGTTATATATAAACCAGCTAGAAGTAGAGATGGTCTATTAATTTCCTGGAATTGGTATCTTGTGACAGAAGGATATAAATTTCCAAAATAATTGCTATCAGGTTAAGTGGAAGCCTCATTCCATTTATTAGATAAATATGTTGATGCATTTCTCTTCAGTAAGGCACAGTAATTGAACAGCATAATTATAAATGTTTAAGTCTCTATTTCAAAACAGGACTCCTTTTAACTTAGCTGATGCTCCAGTGAGCAATCTGTGTTAGTAGGCATGTTATTAAGTATAAGTTTAGCAAAGTTTTACATTTATCTATTTATCAATCTAATCAAATCTTACTGCATAATCATTTGGTTTACTGTAAGAAAATTCGGCTACAATACATCATTATCACAGTGTAATTACTGCATAGTTAAGGTCATGCCTTTGCTCATTGGCCTAGTCCTGTTTGCTACTTAAGATAGTAAATTTTAACTAATCAATAAGACTTTTCAGAATCTGATTACTCCAACATGTGTTATCCTTCTCATTATCTGTGGACTCTATCATGAGACTGCATTTACAGAAAAAATAGTGAGAATATTCTCCATAGAATATGCCTCAAAAGAAACATAAAACATAAAATTGCGTTGATTTATGTAGCCAAGTCATGAAAAAAAATAAAAAGGAAAGGAAGATAACAATAAATATGATACTGTGAACTATAAAAAATTATAGCAAAAAGTTTTTCTCGTGTTTTCAAAATGAAGGGAAAAAATTTACATTTAAGGCAAAAAGTCTAACCCAAGTTTTATAGCACTCATGATGAGCATATGCATCTTCTCCAACCTTTAGGTCTGTTGAAGATAATTTGCTTAAAATTTACGTCCAGTCCAGACTTGATTTTTACCTTTGTTTTTGTTACTTTCTTATGTTAGACTTATAAATCACTTGTGGCTTTTCACGAAGTAATACATAACGAAAGTTATGGATTTATGGACCAAATGAACCTTCTTACAAAGTATAGCACGTCTTTATTTGTTGTTTAACTGAACATGCTGGAGAGATAGAACAGGGAGGATGGTAAATGGATGGTTTTAGAAATCAAAGCTGAAATGAAAGAATTAATGTCTGGAGAAATAATTGGACCTGTTCTCTGTTTAACTGGTAAGGAAGTTTCCAGAATAGCAGGTGAATGAGATCCATCTCCTACAGCTCGGGAAATAAGGATACATTTGAGCAGGCAAAAAAGTTAGTGAGTAAGAGAGGCTGATCTTCATGTACTTTAAATGTTGACCTACTGTATGCCCAGAAACTCCATGGATGGATTTGCAGCTTTTACCAAGCCAAATTTTGAAAATCAGATTCTGTAAGAAGAAAACTTAAGGGCTTTTTTACACTATGGGTCAAAAAAAGGAAGATAGCTAGTGTTGGCTGGAATGGCCATTGATTTGCATGCAGGGCAGGTCAGAGGACTGTAGTGATTGTAAATAGAATTCCAGTGCTCATCACTTCTTTGCCCTCAGCTGAAGAAGCTGCACAGTTGAATTCCAAAAAGAAAATCAAATATTCAGTAGTTCTATCTACCCAATTGTAACCCAAGAACTTGATATTCTTTCACAAGACAAGCTATTACTATTGTTAAATAGAGGATTTTAGAACAACTTCGGACTGTGCCTATTATTTTCTCTATTAAAAACTCCAAATCTTCTAAACTTAAGATGCTGCATATGAGAAATCCTGAAATTATTTCATGCATCTGACTGCTTTGAACATTTTGCCTGACATATCTTTGAAATGTCATTGTCCAAATAATGATTAGCAGGCTATTTCTGGGTTATTGTTTTATACCACAGTGGATTGAGATAATTTAAACTGATTCATGTCTAGTAGCTGTAGAAACATTTCAAGACATATATGATTGCGTCTGATATTAAATAATAGACGTTGTTGGGATTTGAGTCATAACACTGAACTACTCTTGTGTAGTGATGCTTCTAGAAAAATATGGTGGTAAGTGGTTGTTGCTCAGCACTGAAAAAATCAATAGGTGGGTATATAATGAGCTCTTAACTCCTGACTGTTAATTTGCCAGTTTTGATATAGACAATGAGTTCTTTAATATTTGCAATATGCATAAAGCAAGTTTGAGATTAAGCTATTCTAGTTTTGCTTGCGGACTTACTGTTTCATTTTCTGACTGCTGCAGATGTTCTTGGCCTCATGTTTTGTAGCAAGAATTGTTGCTTTACATACAGTGCTAGTGATGATAAAATACCTGTACTTTAAATTATACTGAAGTTTGGTCTATTAATGTTTTCACCTACTCATTAACTTGTAAAACAAACAACAAACCAAAAAAACTATAGAAGATTGAGCTATCATTAATAAATCTTCAGGAAGAATCTGTTTTTATTTGAAATAGTATTTCTTTTGACAGTGCATTGCATTCATTTTCTTAAACATGTGTATATATTTTTGGTATAGTTTAGCCAACAGCTAAGTACCATGCATCCACTCACTCCCTCACTCCCACTGTCCCCCAGGGTGGATGGAGAATTGGAAAGAAAAAGTGAAATTCGTGGGTTAAGAGCAGTTTACTATTTGAAACAAAAGAAATTATGAAAATAATATTAATGTACTGCTATTAGTGCCCATACTAGTAATAGTAATGAATACAATGAAGAGATAAAACCCCAGAAGAACAAGTGTTGCACAGTGCAGTTTCCCACCACATGCTGACCAATGCCCAGCCCATCTCCCAGCAGTGAGCAGCAGCTCCCAGACAACTGCCCCCAGTTTGTATACTGGGTATGATGTTCTGTGGGGTGGAATGTCCCTTTGGTCAGTTCAAATCTGCTGGCCTGGCTGTGCTCCCTCCCAGTTCCTTGTGCACCTGCTCAGTGGGAAACTGAAACAACCCTTGATTTAAAGCATTACTCAGCAACAATCCAAGCATCAGTGTGCCATCAACATTTTTGTCATGCTGAATACAAACCACAGCAACTGCACCAGCTATTAAGAAGGAAATTAGCTTTATCCCAGCCAAAACCAGGATATTTGTATCACATATAATTTACACCCAGAAATGCAGAAACCTGCCTTAACTTCTGTGTAATAATGTCTGGGTTTTTTGGTGTTTGCTAACAAGGCAGTACACTTAAAATGTGATGCATTGTACTTCAACCTTGTGACCTCTCCTAAATTCAATCAGCTTGACTCTTCTATCACTCTCCTTTAGTGTAATATGCTTCCACTGAAATGAATGGAGTTATTCCAGTGCCCAACTCTGAAAAGATTGTCTAGCTTTTCAAAAATCTGTGCCTTACTTAACCATATCTGCTTTAAATAAATTCCCAAGAACTGTCCACCTACTATGAGCACACATTTTTCTTATGCTCTCTCCCTATTTAAAAGGAACAGAAAATGTAAAATGTTGGCTTTGTGTATATGGGTGAAATGCATTTTTTTTGTTATGTTATTCACTTTTAACCATTTAAATAATTATTCTCTACCATTTTTTGGGATATATCTATGAATATCAACCACTATCTAGTTTGTTTGCAACTTTATTGATAATTTTATAGCCTCTATATTTTAGAGGATGCTACATTAGCAAATACATTCAACACAATAATTTATTTGCAAGAACTTTTTGGAAGGCAAAATAATTTAGAATCTTAAATATATCAACTTCCCATCTGATTAATGGCATTTTTAATCATGCCCTTGATACTGCTAAGATATAGAATTATTCAACAAAAAAAAAAAATCTTCTTCTCCACCACCTTCATAAGATGTTGGACAATCCTTTGAAGGATGAAAAATTGTTACTTAAAAATCAATAAAAAAAAGCTATCATTGACCAACTGTGAGAAAGATTTGTAAACTCTTATTTGTGCCATTTATATTATATTTGAATTGTTTATATATTAGCTAAACAAATCTAATCAGCAAGTGATCAATATAAATTGTCTATCACGTTCTTATCTAATTTGTAACTGTCACATGTACTGGGAAAAAGAGGGAATTCATTTAGCAGAAAAAAAAAAATTGAAAGAACCTTTAAAATTATATCACCTTTTACATTATTTTGTGCTAATTTAAAAGATTTTATTTTCATGTCATGTTTATGTGGGAGAAAGTTCCAGTAAGGAGAGTTACCAAAGAATTAAGATTCATGAGTTATGTTTCTCTCTGAGCCCCAGCCAGAACATAAAAGATTATGGAGAGAACAAATTTTGGTATTTCATGTTCTTGATTTTACTAGTGCAGGATTTGCTGACTTTGCTACAGTGTGGGATGATGAGGTAGATAAAAAAATAATTGTATTCAGAGTAGATTATGGCTTTACCATGTGCACTGGGTCAAGTACAGTACCTGTGTGGGCTGCTGTAATTCCTCTGAGGGGCTGTAGTCATTGTCACAGAGCACTGGGGACTTGCTCAGTTTCATAACTTTCTTGAGGTGCAGCTTGGTGACAGATAACAATTTCCCCTCCTCTGTAGCTTGCTTTCTGTGTTAGTGTCTGCAGTGGCAGTGAAGATGAGTGTAGCTGAGGTGAAAGTTTTAAGAACTTTCTGTCATTTGCATCCTTTTACTTTTCTTTACTGGGGTTATACCAGCTTTATTCCTTTTATCCTAAGTGGATAGCCTAGTTTGAACTCTGCTCTCAAGCTTACAACAGATACGCGCCGTGTCAAATTCCAGCACAATGCACCCAGTGTATCCTTTAGTTTTTCTTTGTTGCTATGGCACTAAAATATATGAAAATTATTAGATACTGTCTTTTTAATATGATAAGCCAACTCCTACAAAATTCATTTAATTTAATTGCGTGGAATGGAAAAAGCCTTATACTTCCTACACAGTAAATGCTTGAGTTCTTTCAGAGTGTATGTCTCTAAAATTGTTGGAAGAATGAAGTTGGAATTGCAGACCATTTAAAATGTTTCACCCTTATTAATGTCTCAGCTGAGATCAAGAGCTTATTTTCAAGCAAACCTCAAACAAGACTGTTCCCACTTAAACCAATCTGCATCTTAGACAATTTTTCAAAGTTCATGGTCTCAAAAAAGGAAACACATTGGTCCAGGAGTGCATTTAATGCCCTGCAATTGACATTAGAGGCTTTTACTGGCTAATATAATGTGCATTAAGGTACCAGAATTCCAGTTCCACCTTTCACAACTGAAATTAGTTGTTTCTCCTTTTTGTTTTTTGGAACTGTCATGCTTTTTATGATTATATAATAATGCCAGCTGTATTTTGACTAAATGAACTGCAGCATGCTTTTGATATGAACAGTAGTGGTGGGAAGTTCTAAGACAGAAATGCAGTGGTCCAGAATACAAAAATAGAACTAGGTACTCCACTTTTTGTTCTGTCTTATTAATAAGTGAACACCTTTGCCTAATAATCACTGTTGTGCCAAATAAGAAATATCATCTCAAGTGACTATTTATCTTCCTGGTTTTGACTTCAGCTACCTGCAATAAAAATCCCTGTAGCTGCACAAAAAAAGTAAGTCTGCTATCCTATTTTAGAAGTTTTGCCACTATTCTCCCCAGCTGTTTGCTCTAGAGGAAAAGAAAGAGAGGAAAAGAGAGAAAAAAAGATAGAGGAGAAATTATTTCTGTGACCTTTTCTAGGACTCATGAGTAATTGGATTAGTTGTCATACATATTTTTCTGTTTGAAGTATTTTAGAGCAAGAATAGCAGTAGCTGCAACAAAAAATGTTTAGACTGAGTAAATGTAGGCAGGTACTTATTAGTCAACACAGGAGCTGAATTAAGTCTGACAAGATGTCAGTACACCTACTGACCTACAGTGTGTTTATCTTGATACTATTTTCCTTTACATGGTATGGAAAAAGAACCATACTCTTCTCACAATGATTTATCCAGCATAGCAGAATTCATACTTGTTTCATGTGAGATAGTTTTGGCAGCAGTTGCCACAAGGTACAATATGAGATGGCAAAGACCAGTTCTTGTATTGCCTGAAATATGTTATATCTAAGCTTACTTGCCTTATTTTGTTTTGCCATTCCTGGGATACATCTTGAGGGCTGCACTCAAAGCCCCTTTCTGGCAAACATCTCCAGTTGCCCTCCAGTGACATTTCTAAGTAAAAACAAGAATGTTTATTACACGATACAGAGATTTCTAATTGGTGAACTCAGTTAGAGTTCACCACCTCACATGTCTGTTGTTTCTTTTCATACAATTTAAATAACTGCAGACAGATCATCTGGTGGGGCCGGGCAGTGTGTGTTTGTTAGCTGTCTGCAGCAGCTCCATAATGACACAATATTGGACTTTGCGTCCACAGCAAAGGCAGCTTTTGGTTTTAAGCGTGAGGGATGTGGTGAGTAAGCAGTCAGGAGGAGAAGGGCATGCTCTCAGGGAAAGGTCAGCAGCTTTCCAGCCTGTTATGCTACACCAGACATCATGTTTCAAGCAGCCACAAAAGCATAATTGCACAAAGGGTGGGAAGCGTGTGAAAGGGTGTCATGATCCAGCACTTCTTTGTTTTAAACTGATTGTGGCTAATTACTGCCCCGCTGGTCATCTTTACTGCCTCTGAGTTTTTTACTGGCTTTGGCTTGCTGACCTGCTGTTCTTCCTTTCTGTTGATAAGACATGAAGCAGAGACTGACATCAAAACAATGTGAACCAGTGTGCTAAATATCAAAATTCATGTGTGCATATAATTGTTAATCAATCAATGCTCATTATAAAACAAGCAAACCTACAAACAAAAATCCTGTCCTCCATTATTTTGGGGAAAAAAAGAAATATAGTTTTGCTGTATGTAAGTACAAAGCATCTTATTAAAAATTAAACGTTGGCTGTCCAATGGTCAGTCCTGTTCACACATCTTAAAATTCTTCTCTCTCTCTCATTCTCACTCTTTTATCATAAAAGACCTGATATTTGCTGTAGAGAAAATACTTCCATGATTTTCCCCCCTTTCTTATGTTGACCTTTACTTCTGAGAAGAAGGGGAGGAAAAAAGAGAAGAAAAGGAAGTAAAATGCAGTCTTTTTCTAAAATCTTTTAAGATATTCATTCACAGCCGTAATAGTATATTCATTGTGCCATTGAGCTTCAGCAGTTTCATGGAAATGTTATAAAATGTGTGGCACTGTGCATCTACTAGAGAAATGTGTTGTATCAGGTTTCTAATCTGTCAAGTTTCTGCTCTTTAGGTATTCCCTCCTTGTCAAACTGGACTCCCATTGCTGCTCGTTCTACTGTCAGGTACATTTTTATTAGTGTGTCTGCAAATTCCAACGTTGCAGAATTCCAAACTGGATGCAAAACACTCTTTGCTTAGTATCAAAAAAGACATTTGCCAAAGCTGTATAAAGGTTGGAACCTGTGATTGTTTTATACTAGTCACACTGGTATAGATTAATCTTGGTTCCAGATTGCTCTATCTCCTTCTTACGGCTTAGAATATTGTGCTTTGGTGTGAGGAAGCTGGCATGAAGAAGCAGCAGTGGTATCAGAAACAAGAAATCACTTATACGCTAAACCAACCCACCACCTGATGTAAGCAAGGTGCTTTTTTTCCCTTTCTGAAGCTAATTTAGTAACTTATAAACGTTATGTTGTGTGAAGTCCATGAAAGGTATCAGCCTTTATCTGATGAGGCCCAGCTGGTTCACATGAAATTCACCCAGGAGCAGGCTTCACAAGGCCTCCACAGAAGTTATTAAGGTGTATACAAAGCTCTGTTGTGCACAAAGGAATGTCCTTCGTGCACTGGAAAATACATTGCCAATACTGCAGCCTTCTGAGGGAAAAAGAGAGGGGAGAAAAAAAAAAAAGGAAGTGGACGAGGATACTTTACTACTTTTCACTTTTCCTTAACAAGTCATGGAATGATGTTAAGGCAGGGTATTTAAAACACACAGGGCCTTATTTATGCTTAGATTCTGCCTGTGGAACAATGGCACCAAAATTTTTCTATGGTAGTTTTTTGCTCTTTGTCTCTGTTTAGTGGCTACACACCACTCAGAGTATTTATACCTGTCATGCAAAAAGAAAGGTAAAAAAGACAACCTCTGTGTCCTATTTAAGATATCTAATACTCTTTTAAAAATATTTTGCTGGGGATATCTCATCTGTTCTTTCTATTAAATTGATTTTTCTCAGTTGAAATCATGTTCCTCAGTCGTACTATTACAAAGCCCATGCATTCCTTTCCCTCTCCTAAATCTTGGTTAATGACCTGTCTTTTTTTGATTATTTCTGTTGTACATCACAAAGCTGAGAAAAATCTAAGTTGAAAGCAAGTGTTATTTTGTCACTTGCTCATGCTTTGTGCTTTTCAGAAAATTATGTTGTTATACTTAATACGTTTAAGACTCTGAACATGAAAAGAAGAAAACCAAAGGCAATTTGTTTCTCAAAAAATTATTTACATGTGAATCTCGGCCTAATTCCTTAGTGATAGATGGGATTTTTTCTTCATATCTTGAGATATATTTCTAAAACTGATATGTTTTTCTTCTCTGTACTCTTCTCTGGTGTCCTTTTAATACACACAGATGCATTAAAACATCAGTACATTACGCGTTAGAAAACATAACTGCATCGCCTCGCGTAAGCTAATAAAAGGAATGAAAACTTCTTTTCCAGAGGGAAAGGTAATCCTACTTATGACAAAACCATTTCTGAAGCAGAAGAGCAGCGACACCAGTAGCACAGACAGGAGATGCTGTGTAGCTCCTATCCCCTCAGGAATGGCACGTAAAGCACTGCAAGTCTAATTAGATCCCAGGAGAGTAGGAAAGCCCATTTGACTGTCAATTTAAAGACAGCAGCGCCAGAGCACTTTTATTTCCAAAGACTTTTAGAATCTGAGTTATCTTTGCATGAGGCATGTGAATTTAGAGTATGATATTTACTGAAAGTCAGCATCAATGTGCTTCACAGTGTTATGGAAAACATACCCCGTCTTTTTATTATTCGTATTAGCAGACTGAAAGAAAAGAAAACAGCATTCAAGATTAGAAAGGAAACACATGGCTACCCACTATCAAAAGTAATGTTAGTGACCTTAATTGCACCAAATTGTACCTAAAGTGTAATCCATACGTTCTCAATACTAGTGCTTAAGAAACACCTTTATTCTGTGGTGTATATGTACACCTGCATTTTTAAAGAGTTTTAAAACTGAATTAATTTTAAAATTTATTTTTTTTATTTTACGGTTGAGATTTTTGACTGGCATAAAATGAATCCTCTACTTTATTATTAATAAATTAAGCATGTATCTATTTTAAAGTTTTAATTTGGTGTACCGCCAATTGGTAAAATACAGTACTTGGAGTCAGATACTGTGTGTCTAAATGTAGATGATTCATGACACAAAAGCTTGAAATTTTTAACTGTTTGACTGCAGTGTGGCCTTCTGATATTGCTTCTTTTAATTCAATCCAGCTTCAAGTCACAACGGGAGTGAAGGAAGGACAGAGGGATCATCAGCCCCCAGAATAATTTGGGTTGAGAATGACCTCAGCCTGGACAGGGGGGTTCATTTCATGTCACCTGCAAAATCTATTAGCAATCACTTTGTTACCTTTCCTTCTTCAGGTCATTGGTAAGGATGTTAACAGCATCTCTAGATCTGATCCAGCTGCAGGGAACAGCTTTGAGAAGACAAAGGATGTGAAAATGTGCTGTCTAGACCCTGGAAGTGTGACCCTTCTCAGTGTTGATGGTATGATGATTGATAGATGATCATCTCACCGCTGATCATTTGAAGAAAATCTTCTCCTGCCCCCTTATACTATTCTTTTACTTATTCCCATAAATTAAAATCTATGGACTGGCTTATCTGTTGTATCAAAACATCTCTAAAGTGAAAGGAACTCCTGATGGAGAGAAATTAAGCCTGCAATTTTTCAGAGATAGCCTAATCCACAGTGGACCATCAGGCTGAATATTTAAATAGGTGAGAATTCTCCAAGATGGTGATGCTGTGGGTTCAGTAACTTGTTAAAAATATAGTGGTAAGCATAATGCATTACTGTAACTGTTCATCTAACCTGTTTCTCATAGAAAACCAAAGTGATGCCTATCATATCCTCCATACTTTTGTAGTGTCTAATTGTTCTGATTACAAATATGGATTCTACAGTTTTTCTTATTTTTAACAGACTTCCTATTCTCCCTTTGTGCTGTTGTCAAATTATAGCACTTGCATTTTCCTCCTTCAAGAAGTTCCTTAGCTTTACTGCACATTTTGAGAAAAAAACTGCACTTTTTTTGTCCTTGTCTGTCTTCTCCTTTCATATGGAACTCCCTATTACTTGTATTGGGAGAAATGGAAAAAAATATATATCCATCTCTGTGATGCTGATTATTTTAAGAGCATGTGTATTGGCCCTCATATCTAGGTGTGATGTAGATATAAGATCATACTGATGTTGTACTCTTTCCTGAGTATAATTCCTGACTTTGACTCTGCAGGTGGTTCATGTCAAAGAATATTTGATTTTGAGAGATTTTGTAAAACACTCATCTGCTCTAAAATGGAACTCTGCAGACAAGAAAATTTAGCCTCGGAATTCTTTTCAGATGTGGTATATGATTTAGTCAACAAAACCTGAAAAACTTGGAAATAATGAAAGTCTAATTTCTACTACTTCCAGTGTAGCAGAATGTGTTTGGAGGCTAATCCCAGGCTCCATGCTCAGACTTGGAGCTGGGAAGGGGTGTGTGCTGCACTTTTCAGATATGTGATAGGTTACTGATTAAGCTTTGAGGAAGTGATACCTCTGCTGGTCTTCTGTGTGGTAGGACAGGTCTGTGGAACTGATAATAAAAAAGCAGCTTCATTCTGATATCAGTTGCTCTGGTCTTGGGGTCATGTTCTTGCAAAATTACCTGTCTGTATGTTTTTATTTTAGAGTCCCCTTTGAGCTAGAACAAGACCTCCCTGACTATTGAGCTGATTTATATATCAATAGTAACAAAACTACCTCCTTCCTCCTCTTGAACTTTGTAAAGTATGATTATAGTCTAGTATAAATATATGCATTTCCTTTCTTCTCTAGCTAAAGCAATTATGAAAATTTGAAGACAAAATTACAATGTAAATTTTAGTCTAAAATGGTTTCTCTCTGAAACTGAGTTTTTTAAATTTTTTGAATTGAACTGAAATTTGTCAGCTGGACCGTGTAGATCTCAGGCGATATCTGGGAAACAAGTGATCCTGATGCACAGAAAAAAGGTTTTCAAAATAGTATTTAAATGTTAATTTAATTGCAGTTAATTGTAATGTAGTGAATAAAAAAATAATTTCCAAGTCAATAAAGTAAGGCAAATGAATAAATGGATGTAGGTAATTGCTATAAATCATTTTACACAAATAATAAAATAAAATCCTAACATTGGTAAGACCTGGTATCTTTAATTATGTTCTTAGGGAATCTGCCAGGTGGGAATATTTACATGAGAGTAAATTCTCAGCCAGCACCGGAGTTCTTCTTTTTTTCCACTCTTACAAATAAAATTGCATTCTATCTTAAGACAAATAGGCACATCTTGTTTGTTATTTGTGATCAGATTTATTTGATCAAGTATTGGTTCATTTCTTGCTTCTGTTGCATTCCTCTACAAATGCCCAGTATTTTATTTCACGCTCCACGTCTTAGACTAATTTGTGTCAAGGGATGACCTGTATTATCTGCAGTCTTTTTTTTTTTTTTTTTTAAATTAAGTTTTTGAAATGTTTTATATGGTTTATTCCTTCAAAACTGGCATGTTAAATGACACGAGCACTGCAGTTACTGAAACACAACTTCTGAGAGGCACGAGTTTCTAGTAGAAACAGTAGAAAGGTTGCAAGGGAGGGGATGAGTGGACAGGGAAAGGGAGCAAAGATCAGAGTTCAGTGTGGCATTGGGTGATTTTACACTGTTAGTTTAACAAAAGATTGAAAATGTGCAATAGTTCACCGAGAACTATTCTGAAAATTGACCATTAGGCTTGGTAAAGTCCCGACAAACACAGAGCCCCAAACCCACAGTTTTAGTGTGAATGCTTTCACTTATAACTGAAGTGTCAATAGGGAAGAGTTTCTTAAATTTATTATAAATATAACAGAAATTAGTTTCTTTAACAACTGGCACCTCAACTCTATCTACTGAGTAAAACAGATCAGCTCGTATAAGAATAGCTGATTATTTGTTCTGTGATCCGTCTTTTGTTCAAAGCAAGCTTAGCCTGAACAAGTAAGATTGTCTTTGTAAACCAAGATATATTCCCTGGTTTGTTTTTTTTCTTTACTTTCAAGAGACGAAAGGCTTATCTAAAAGTTTATAGAACATTAATAACTAATAATGATGTAAAAGACTCAAAGAGAAGCTATTACAAAACGCTGAAAAGCAGAATTCTACCTTGCTTGGTCCTCTTACTTCTAGCCTCCAGAGTGCCTGATATTTTATATTTCTACACACTGTGTTTCTACTACATTGTGTTTCTACAAAATAAATAATGTTTAAGGCAAATGCTTAGAGCATAGGAACATAGATTGTTGAATTTTTCAATTATTTGACCAGAATCTGGTAAAAACTAGAAGCTGAGCTGTGAGACTACATTCTTAACTTAGAGTAATGCAAGTGCAGTTAATGAATTAACGCCAATTATCGGTAGCTGGAGAGTAACTATTGAACATTATATTGTAATTATTCTGTGCACATTCTCTCCATCTGAAATTAAATGAAAAGAAAGGCATCCCGTGCTTCATAATTATTTTCCATTTGATCATACAATCAAAACTGAAATTAGATTTTCTCAGTTTGTTGCTCTGAGATGAGCCAGTTTGGAAAAATACTGTTCTCACTACTATGTAAAGGTAACATACCCTTGATACAAAATATGACTAAAATCAAACTGATGAATATGAAATAATTCTCATTTTGTTTGTTTGTTTGGTTGGTTGGTTTGTTTTGTTTTCTGAGTCATCTTTTGCTAAGAGAAAGTGTACCTCCCTGCCTTCTTTGCCTCCCAACCCCCACAGTGAAGGAACCCTGTGTGGTATCCTGGATTTGCTGACAAGTCATGAATTAGAAGTCAGGAATCTATAAATCTTATCTGCCTCTTCTGTAGGTCAGTGCTGTTTTTACAAACAGCCATGAAGCAACTGTTTGGGACACTGTAAGAGTGAAAAGGAACCTAAAAATATATGTGTGTTTGTGTTCATATTTGTTTGTACATACTGATGGATCATTTGCTATAGATTCTTTATCTCCTCTACATCTACTACATCAATTCATCTGACTGATATGAAACACATCAAAACCAAATCCTTTTCTCTAAGGAAAGGTATTTCCTTTGGTTTTCCAGAAAATATTTTAGGGGAAAAAAAGAAAAAAAAAAGTTAATATGCTGGAATACTGGTTAAAACTTGACGCATTTCTCTGTTACTCTAGTTTTAAACTAACGTAATTTTTCAAATGTCAGTGAAGCTATGTAGCACGAGAATGAAACAATGCAGTAGAGATTCAACACTGATTCTACATTGTCTTTCCCAGTGCTGTATTGTCCGTGATTTTGGTCAATAATTTTAAAAAAATTATATGTCAGCTGATCACTGTCTTGCTAACATTCATAAAATCTCTCTTGTCATTCTGTTCATAAATTATCTCAATCTCTCTAAACAATTGCTTTAATGTAGCGCAAAAAACAACTCCTACTGAAAAAAAATATTTTTTTCATATATATTCTGTATTGTCAATATACTGCAACTTAAGAGTTGCCTCATAATTACAAATAAAAACAGTCTCCACTGTAACAATAGAGTCATTCCCTTCTATCTGTATCTATGAGAAAGTGCTTTCCAGAACATCCAATTGTAAAAAAAAGTCTTTTTTTTTTTTTTTTTACTTTATGCACTTGAATGCTAACATTTCAACTGGATATTATTGAATAGTTCATAAAAGTGTTGGTCATGTGCATTACTTTAATGTGAATTGATAAGACTACTAGATGAAAAATTAACTTACTAAAAATTTAACTCCATTGGAATGGAAAAACCACTGGAAACTCATTGCTTTTAGACAGAAGACAAATCCACAGGGTGTGGTTGTCACCTGAAGTGATTTGAAAGCACTGTAGAAAGGATTGCACAAAACCTTACAAAGATGACCAAGAAAGGAACAAGAACAGAATGATTCTGGAACTCATTCATTCTTGATAGGAACTTAAACCCACCCAAACCACCTTTTAAATCAACATTCAAGTGTCAAATTGAAGATGAGGTGCAAGACAGTTAACATACAATTAACATACAAGCCCTATTAGAGTCTAGAAATTAGTTTTCTTCTCAGGTAATGACAAGAGACAATATGCAGGAGAAACTAAGTATTTCTTCTTTTTTTTTTTTNATTTTTTTTTTTTTTTTTTTTTTTTTTTTTTTTTTTTTTTTTTTTTTTTTTTCCTCAGTGAACAGAAAGAAGAAAGAAAAAATTAACAATTCAAAGATAAAAAGAATGAATAGGTTTAGTTTAGGCTTTCAAATAGTCATTCTTTTAGCCAAAATATATAATCAAAAAGCTAAGAGCGCTCCCAGTTGATACAATTGTTATCTGATACAATTTTTACACAGGAAGAAATAGAATGGCTTTTGCACTTCTATCAGCAACTACAGGTTGATTTGATAAGTGGAATTAGTAACAGTTGCCATTAACTTTTTATTTACCTAAAGATATAAAGTGACATTAGAGAACCTCAGAAACAGCCTAATTCTTAGGGACCTTCAGAGAAAACTCTTGGGGAGATGCACCAGAAAGGAACACAGAGCTCCATCAAGATGAGGATCCTCTAAATGAGGATTTCAAGTAGTGAAATGGGAACATTTTTGCAATTGGTAAAAAAAAACCTGTGATAGAGAGCTTGCATTGAGTCACCCTGAAGTCATGTATTTTCCTTAAAACATTATAAACTCAGCAACAGATTTGTTAAATTATACAGGAAATGTTTCACAATCATTCTGCAAATGACTGTGTTAATTGATGAGTGAAATCAATGCAGGACAAAAAGCTGGTGTATCCTTCCTAGATCACTACTTTAAAACAAGTATGTTTTGTCTTGCATGAAGTGTTATGTAGTTGACTGTGTGTAGCAATACTTTGCATCATGGTAACAGACTTTCAGATTGTACCAGAATTTGTATAGGCACTTATTTATATTTCATATAAATAGCTGTTCATTTTGTGTTCTTATCATACGAAGGGATTTAACACAGTCTACAAAGATAATGCAATTCTTTTATTAATTATTAATATTTTTCATATAATTTGAACACTTTTGTTGCGCAGTATTTACAGAGCTTTTTGCTTTAATTGATGCATAAATATGTATTTTTATTATGTAATTTTATGTAAATATGAATTTTTCATATTCCATTCCAAACCTAGGGAACAAAAACTTGTTATCTTTTATCTGTTGCTGGAGAAAATGGCCTCCTGTGTAGAACCATGATGATACCCCACAGACCGATGGCTACAAACTTCCCTGTTCGGGTTGGGAAATATTCAGTGTTAATTTATTCAAATCTAAATAAATTATTTGGAGTCAATCTTAGTAACACACTTGTATATGGAAAAGAAAAAATTCAAGACAGAAAATGGTTTGAAGGCATTATTCTTCCTCTGGCGTGTCTAAAAATACAGCAACTGGTTAGTTAGATTCTTAGTCCCAGGCATGTCAACTCAATACCTTTATTTGTAAATCTCATTCTGTCTGCATTTTATGTAACATGGTCTTCATCAGCAAAAAAATATTGTGTTTGTGAATGTTAACAAACTGTCAGGATTATGTTACAGTTATTATGATGATAATGAAGGTAATTCTAGGTGTCCTTTTTCAAGAATAAAATTATTTAATCCCAATAGCAAATTAGTACAGACACTTTATGATCCTTTTTCAAATACAGTTTATGCAGATGTTATTTACAAATATTTTTTATGTTACTTAGCAGAACTGTGATTAAAGTATGTTTTTAGATCTAACTAATAGAATGTCACCCTGGCTTAGTGGTATTTGCTTACAGCTGAGGGCAGTTTTCTGTAGCTTGAGTCATTCTCCAGATCTCCAAAAATGGAGTCAACCCTGTGATAACTTTCTGACCTCCTGATGTCATATCACAGCAAAAAAAAGTGATATTTATGCAAATCACTGGGAAAACAGCTCCAGGTTTGATGCTTATACAGCTCGTGTTAACCTGACACATGAGTTTACCAGCTACAGTAAAATCTCTTGATATAACCTTGAACAGTGTCTTCAGACACATCACTCTTGCATATTTTTGTAGAAGACGCAACAAAAACCACAACTAATGTTCCATGAATATTCTGGGAAGAATAACAATCTTTAGAGACTAATAATTGGAATGATCCAAGAAATATTCTGAAGGAAACAGGCTGCAGTTTAGTTACGATACAGGAATCATAGAGTTCACCCATTGAGAATAAGTCAGGAAGCACTGAGTCCTTAAGTCTTCAAGAAGAAATGTAAAAAGTAATCTAAATTGCCATCTAATCTCTTTGGCATGCTAAAATGTATCAATTGTTCCATTCTTTACTCTGGGAATAAATATTTGGTGAGGAAAGTGGGGGTGGAAGGTTCGCTTGCTCTCAGGGACATTTGTGCACTGATACTTATGACATCCTTTCTGCACATTTAGTATCTTCCTTACAGTGCAGTGCCCAAAACTGCCCCAATATTGAGGTGAGGCCACCCCAGGTCAGAGCAGAGCAGGACAATCCCCTTTCTGGCCCGGTTGGTGATGCTTTGTCTGATTCCCCCAGGACAGGGTTGGCCCTCCTGGCTGCCAGGGCTGCTGGCTCAGACTCAACTTGCCTTTGACCAGAACTCCCAGGGCCCTTTCCATGGCACTGCTTTCCAGCATCTCATTCCCAGTCTGTTCATACATCCAGGGCTGCCCCATCTCCGGTGCAGAATCCATGCTGAAATTCATATATTAGTGATTGCCTCGCCCTCTAATTTGTCAGGATCTCTCTTGCAGGGCCTCCCTGCCTTTGACGGAGTCAGCAGCTCCTCCTAGTTTTGTATTGTCTGCAAACTTGCTCAGTGTCCCTTCCAGCCCTGTGTTCAAGTCACTTATGAAGATGCTGAAGAGCACAGGCCAAGGCTGGAGCCCTGTGGAACCCCCCTAGTGACAGCCACAGCCTGATGTCACCCCACTCACTGACCCCTGAGCCAATTGCTCACCCACCACATGGTGTGTTTATCCAGCTGAGTGCTGGATAAAGGTCCAGAAGGATCCTTGTAGAGACAGTATTGAAAGCTTTACTGAAATACAAAAAAGATTACATCAGCTGGCTTCCCTTGGTCAGCTGGGTGGGTGACCTTGTGTAAGGTAAAACATATTCAGGTATCTTCCCCAGGAATGCCAAGGCAGTGGAGAGGGTTCAAAAAGGGTTTATTTCAGAGGCAAAGACATTACAACTTGCAAACATCTCAGCACTCCAGGCAGTACAGGACCTCAGAGACCAAAAGGCAAACCTCCTGTTTCTTCCTCAGCTTTATTTTTGCTGCCCTGCCTGACTCTCCCCGGGGCCACAGCCATCCTGTAACATTTCTGTTCATTATCTCTCTCCTCTCACATGTCAGAGAGAGAGGCTGAGAACTTCTCTTGCTAGGCAGGGAGGGAGAAAGCCTTGAAACTGTCTTTGAGAAAGAGCTACCTTTTAGGCAGAAAGCCTTCCTAGTAAATACAGTTTCCAGCTTTCCCATTACAAACTCTTCTGAAAAGCATTACTCTTGCACCTTGCCATAAAAGGAAATCAGGTTAGGAAAGGAGGACTTTCCTCTCATGAAGTTGTGCTGGCTGTGACCAGCGACTGCATTGTCCTTCAAGTGTTTTTCAACACTTCCCAGAATATTTTGCTCCATACCTTTATCAGCTACTGAAGTGAGACTGACAGATCTGTGGTTTCCAGGGTCCTCCTTCTTGCCCTTCTTGAAAATCCAGACAATCTTCACCATCTGCAAGATGTGATGGCACCAACCAACCCTTTGATGATTCTGGAATGAATCCCATCAGGTCCCATAGATCTGTAGGGATTCTGCTGAAGCAGCACATCCCTTACGAATTCCCACAGGCTAGACTGGGAGTTGATCATACTCAGAATCATGGTCCTCCAGCTCAGGGCACTAGAGACACCCTTGGTCCATCATCTGTGTTGAAAACAGAAGCAAAGAAAACATGGACAGTTCTGGCACCCCCTGGTCTCCTATTTTATAGGATCTAGACATTCCACTGACATTGGTTGCCACTGGGTTTGGGACAATATTTGTGTGTGATCTAACTGTAACTTCTTGAAATTTAACGAAGCCACGTGAAGTTCTGACATTTGAACCTCTAAGATTATTTATTTAATTTCAGTCTAACTTCATGTGGGAATAACAGCAGGTAAGACGTTAGTTTGCAAGATGTGTTGTGCAACAGAAAATCCTAACGTGGAAAAAAATGCTCTCACTAAATATTGTTGGCCTTGGTTAAAAACAAACAAACAAACAAACCAAACCAAACCAAACCAAACCAAACCAAACCAAACCAAACCAAACAAACCCACAACAAAACAATAAAAACAAAACCAAACAAAACCCCACAAAACAAAACAAAAACATAAAAACAAAACCACACAAAACAAAAACACCCCCCAAACCAAATCAATCCAACCCAAAACAAAATGTACAGATTTTACAGAATTATATACACAGATTTGAGCAAATTATTCTCATAGTAAAATACAGAAAAGAAGAAAGTGATCTAAGCTGAGTTATGCAGGAGCCACAGGTTCTGTGACCTTTTGTAATTTAGAAGGAAAATGTAAAATATATATGGAAAATATTCAGCCTGATTTTTACCAAATGTCTGTGTCATGAATCTGATGTTACCTTTATCAGCCAGTTTTACAGGGAAAGGAATTTAGCTGCATGTTTGGCTAACAGTTCTTTACTTAGAAGTGTGAAAATAAAAGCAGAATATTGAAGGTTTTACATGTGTAGTAGGATGAAGCTTGTCACGGTTGGTGTAGCAGAGAGTTTGTGAATCCATATCAAAGTAAATAGCAAAGGGCTCTAGTGTGTCTCAATGTGAATGAGTTAGGGGAAATATCAAAAAAATGCAGTGAAGTGAGAATGAGTCTGGTTTAGAATCTTTCAGATTCTGAGCATATGTTTTATTTTAAATTTTTCTACTTAGGCCTAGTAAAATCTTAGCTTCAAGGGAGCAAATCTCACTGCCAGTAAGGGGCAGGAGGATAGGAGAGCAGATGGAAGGGGAAGAGGTGGAGGATTTAAATGTAATTCTGCCAATTCAGTCATAATGTGTAAGTAGGGATGTGAAACTTGTATATTAGTTTGATAACTCTGCATCTCAAATGATAGGAAAAAAAAAGTGAGATGACTGTGAAGGCTAATCCAATTTGTGCACTTTTTGATTTTTTCTAAAAAACGATGGCTAAAATAACATCTCAAACCCCAGATGACTTCCCATTGTTTTCTAACCACAGAGGGGAGGAGAAAAGGGCATGATTACCAAATCATCAGGGATTTTAAACAGGATTGATGGAGGGCTGGGACCTTGGAGGATAGAACAGAGGTAGGGTAGACGAGTATAGTGTGAAGCTCTGGACAGAGTCTTTTGGAATATGTAAATGACCAACATATCAAAGAAGTGGAAAACTTTGACAAGTGCATGACAGCAGCCTGGATTATTTCCAGGGATCATACCTGAATATTGTTTCTCGTTCCTCAATGTGTTACAACCGAAATTTCAAAAATTTAGGAGCTTGATATAAAAGTTAGTTTGCTAAATAACAAACACTGGGTTTTCTAATGAAAGATGTATGAGGGATTTTGCAGGTATTAATTTTCACAAATCCCCTAACACCCTGTTAAGATACTAAGCAAATTTAGAGGAAATTGTGGGAAAACATTCTGTCTGATCTTTTTGTTTCTGCATGCTATATTAAATGGCCACTCTCTCCATGTCTGGTATGCTGAGCAGGATCAGGGTGTACACTCTTCTGGTATGACCTTCCATGAAATATTAGACATATAATTTACGAGTGCAGGATTCAGCCAACCACGAGTGGGCAAAAAAGTAAATCCCAAACAGTATAAATAAATCTGTGACTTCAAGGAAGGTCATTCCAGGTTTGATTTATGCATTAACCTGTGAGACAACACTGGCAAAATCATTGATTGAGGATGTGAGGGAGGAGTTTTTTTTAATGGTTCCTTTCCTATCTTCTAATCCTACAAAACTGCTAGTTGATTTCATTCTCTGAATTGTTGGATCTTGTGTTCTTAGAAAGAATAAAAGAAAAATTACAGCCCCCCAAAAAATGAAATTATAATGAGTAAGTAGATACCCGCAGCAATAAAAAGGACATAATACTTGATTTTGACTCAATTACATTATCATGTTTGTCACAATATCTTACAAGAAACCATTGTTTTAAATGGTTTCAAAATTAGAAGAGACAGAGTATACTCCTTTTCTTAGATATCTGGACTCATATTCTTGTCTCTCTAAGCTACAATAAAGATATTATTAAAACTAAACATTCAAGACACAAAAGGAGAAAGAAATATTGAAAGGAAGAGAGGCAAAAGGTGGTAAAATCAACATCAATAAAGCATTCTACCTTTCTCTTGTGCCCTTCAGAGAACTTTACAAACTTACAGAGTTTAAAATTCCTCTCATTGTGTAACATAAAATATAGTCTGGTTCAGTTTCTTCCTCTGAAATGACTGATCATTTATAGAAGATATTAGTCTAAAACCATTAAAGGTTGAGGTTACCTAGTTCTCCATGAAACAGAAGTATCAGCATTTTCCACGCGACGTGTCAGGCTTGGAACAACCATCTCTGACACCAGAACTGAAAATAATGCAGACACTCAGACTGGCCTCTCAGGGTTCATGGCAAGTCAGTGACATTATGACTACAATCTTTGCAGTTTAGATATGGGACCATCCTCAGCCCAAGCCCGGTAGTTTTGCACAGGCAATGTGGTAACTATGACTAGATGCTCCACAGTGTTTCCAAGCACTGAATTATTAAATCTGGACTGAAAACTCAAGTGCAGTACATTTCTTCTCTCTGCATCATAGAACCCTTTCTTGAAGAGTTCCGGTTTGAAAGCACAGACAGATTCTCCCCTCGTGTGCAACAAGGCTACCTGCACCAAAATTTTTGCTTTGAACTTATTATTTTAGTGTTTTCAGGATTTTCATTGACTTTTACCACAAAAAAATGGAACATAATGGTTGAATATAGAATGTATCCTTTTTTTACAGAGTGGAAATCAGGCATAAAGAAATTAAAAGTAGAATACAGTAGTATTCTGTTTATCGGCATCTTAAAAGAAGACAGAAGCAAGTTTTCTCCAAACACTTGAAAAATGCAATTGCTTTCTTAATATGGAATATAAATTCAATATACTATACTTTACCATTATAAAATGGCCTTACAGATAGAAATGTAATGAACTATAAAAGATATCCTGCAGATACAGAACCTTTTCTAAAGGATGAATAACAGAGTCTCTGATAAACTTCCCTTAAAAAAGACCTTATCACCCTGTATCAAAAGAATTTCCAAGACCTTTCCCTTGAAAAAACACTTGAAATATACCAATAACAGACACCATATTCAGTCTGGAATTTTTAAGAATATAATCTTAAATTAAATAAGTTGAAATACTGACAACTTGGAAAAAAAAATAAAATATGAATGCACTGCCTGAGAAGAGTGATTCTCTGAGTTCTCTGCTGCTCACACTATGCAAGCATATTCCACCCTTGCTTTTAAAACATTTATGTGTTTTGCTGTTTTAAATAGGATTAGGGAAAGGTGGAATTCAAGGTCAGTATGAGTTGAGTACACATATTTGATACACTTATTCTTTGAAAAATTCTGCTTGCCATCTCTCTCAACTGAAGATTGAAACACATTGGGCCAAAATGTTTGACTTGTAAGGCACATCAGGATTCCCAACTAACCTTTTGTTCTTGCCCAGTTTCTTGAAGGGTAACAGGAAAATTTTGCATCTACTACTTAGGTGGGACATAAGTTACTTTAAGCTACACTATGTGTTTGCAGGAACAAAACATGCTACATTGATAAAGTACGCCTGCATTTGTCATCAGTGATCTTTTCATGCAGCTGATACCCACAGTGGATAATAAATTAGTTATACATAATCCCACTGACATGAACTAAGACACATCTTCACAAAGATTTCTTTTTTTTTAATAGTGGTTTATTTCCTTTTTATGTTTAACATTTGTTTTTCTGCTGGTACAGCTTCTGTAAAGATGCAAGAGTCGAACTGTTCATCTGCATCTTGTGTTGATATATTTCAATAATTTTCATTCAGAAATAATTTTCATGAAAATTTAAATAATTTTCATTCTACACTGAAGAAGTTGGGCCAAAGATCTGCTCAAGCCTGGAGGTGGAACTGAGAGAAGAAGTGGAAACACCGAGGAAGACTTTGGCTGCTTGAGCTGCACTCTACAGTGCCTCAGAGAAGAGGACCCACAAGCCACTTTGTAAGAAGTAATGGAACCCCTTCCCTCTCACCATCAGGCAGAACGGGGGGACCTCAGAAACAGAGGGGAGTGAAAGCAGGTTTCTGCTTGCAGTGGCAAGTGAATGCCCTCACCCTCTCAGGTGTCTCTGCATGACAAGAATGAACCCTGGAATTTGAGGACAAGGGAAATGAGGAAGTGGACGAAGATCCACCTGAGTTGGAGGAGTCTCTTAGGGCAAGGCAGCCTAACCCCCACATCACAACCTCCTCTGCTAAATGAGAAGGAAGGGTAGTAGTCACTGGTGACTCCATTCTGAGGGGAATGGAAGGCCCAGTATGTTGACTGGACCCAGCCATTGGTAGCTGTGTTGCGTCCCCAGCACTCAAGTAAGAGACATGACCAAGAAACTTCCCAGCTTGGTATTATCCCAGTAGCTGGTTTTCCAGGTGGGCACCGACACAGTCCCAGCAAGAAGGCTGTGGGGAGTCAAAAGGGCCTACAGGACCTTGGGACAACCAGTCAAGGGACAAAAGGTGATCAAGAGTAGTCGGCATGAACTGACTAAAGGTAAGTCTTGCTTGACCAACCTGATTGCCTTCTGTGGTGAAACAGCTGTCTAAATGGACGAGGGAAGAGTAGTGGTGGTTGTCCACCTTGACTTTAGCAAGGTGTCTCTCACAGCATTCTCATAGGCAAAGTCAGGAAGGGTGGACTGGATGAGTGGATAGTGAGGGGGACTTGAGAAGGGGCTGAATGGCAGATCCCAGAGGGTTGTAAGCAGTGGCACAGGGTCTAGTTGGAAACCTGTCAACTAGTCGTGTCCCCCGAGGGTCTGTACTGGTCTCAGTACTGTTTAACCTATTCACATTCGTATGAATTCATAATATATTCGTCAATGACTTGGACAGAGGAGTGGATGCCTCCTCAGAAAGTTTGCTGATGACACAAATGTGGGAGGAATGGCCAATACCCCAGGGTGCTCTGCAGACCTTCAGAAGGATCTTTACAGGGTAAAGAGAGGGGCAGAGAGGAACCATCTGAAATTCAGCAAAGGTAAATGCAGGGCCCTCCACCTTGGGAGTGATAACCCCATGCAGCAGCACAGGCTGGGGGCTGATCTTCTGCAAAGCAGTTCTGTAGAGAAGGACCTGGGGATCCTGCTGGACAAAAAGCTGCCCATGAGCCAGCAGTGTGTCCTTTTCTCATTACTAGTAGTACAAGACACAAGTAGTGTCGTGGGAGACTGCCCTCATTCTCAGAACAGAAGTTCACTGCATTCCAACAAAACTGCTGCAAAAGTTCATCGAAGGAAGACATCCTCAGAGCATTCCATGTCTCTGCCTATACCCAGATATCATGATGTAAAGTATATTTATGCCTAAAAGCCTAACACTGAAAAGAATATTCCAAATTATTGGTGACTGCTAAGCCTGCTGATGTAGCTACTCCAGTTAACACAGAAATCACAATCAAAGGAACAAATTCAGTTTAGTGGCGGCTCAGTAGCTGAGCCAAATTAGCAACAAGATGAAGGCAGAAGTAGACAGGGTGCTAGAGAAAAGGCTTCATTTAGAGGTGTTGGCAAATTGTGGTTTATTGAGTGAAGGACTGAGACTACTGCTGGAGATGAGAGTTTAAAAAGTTACTTAAAGAAGAACCAGAAACAACACAATATAGTAGTAGTCCTTTTCTTAATGAAGTCATCTTCAGTGATTTGTAGCTTGGAGACTTCCTTTACTTAAAGTGTTCTCTGTGTGCTTTATAATCCCTGTCTGGTTGCATGGGCCATCTATAGATCTGGGAACATTCACTGTGATTGTGCATAGTTAGAATTTGCAAGGCCTTTTTGTAGCAATCCCTCTAAACAAATAAAGGCATATGTATATTTTTTTTTTTCTTTTTATGTAAACAGAATTCCATTAGCTGTTAAAATTTATGCTTTTCCTTAATCTGTTTTACCAGAAGTGGAGTCTGAATTGGGTATTAAGATACTGGTTTTTAATCCTATGATAGTTTATTTTTTTTTTCTGAATACTGATGTAAGTTATTTTATAAGAATGGAGGAATACTTAGGGCTTACTGTAAATATCTGCTGGTAGGTGTAAAAAGATACCAGTCGCCAAATATGCAAACTGTTCTTTTATAGGTTGGAACAATTTTCTGCGTGAGGGAATGGGAAGTTATAGTCACACAATTTTTGCTGATACAGGTATGGCTGTATGAACATTTCCCATGAAGTTGAAAAAGGAAATATATAATTTGTTGATATCAGAAAATTATGTAACTCTGATTTTTGAAAATAATGATAAAAAGAGAATAATCAAAATGAAATTTCCATTTTTTTTTTAAATTATTCCAATTTACTTTAAAAATAATACATACTTAAATTTTTCCTAGATACACTTCTGGTTACAAATCTTAGTTTTAGAGATGTTTTGCTAGCATTTCATTTATACTATTATCTTGTAGCTTTATAATCTACATTTTGTACTGACCTTTTTTTAATAGTGAATAATGTTATGTATACCACATAAAATTACCTTTCTGCACTTGGTTGCATGTAGCCAATTGTAGTTAATACTGTATATGATATCTTTCTACATACTGAAGTTCTTAGAAACCTTTTTAGAAATTTAGATTTTAAAAATCCTCATTCCATAGCCTTTTACAGATAGAAATACAGCCACTGACAAGGATTGTAAATAGAGATCCTGTTTTCTTCAAATGAGAGACTGTGAAAATACTTTGATTTGAATAGAAGGGGAACTTGAAATAAAGGAAAATTCAGAGATCAGCTTCTTTGTTCTAAGATCTGGATTTGCCAGTAGATTCACCACACCATTGTACACAGCTACTGTTAACTTTCACAACTTAGGTGGTTCTCCTACTTTGCAAGTAGTAGCCTAAAAAAAATCAGAAATGCTTGTATTTGTTTGTGTGATCTAACTTTTGAAATCCAATTGTGAAAGTAGAAATGATGAATTTCCAGAATGAAAAATATACCAGGAAATTGGACACTGGAAAATGTGTTATGTGCACCTTCAATAAAACAGCTCAGTTTCAACAAAAAGATTAATTCTTTTACTCAGTTGTACAAATTTACCAGATTGTGATGGAGATCTCTGTGGATCAGATCCATCAGGAACCTCTGATATTTGTTGCAAATACTTGTGTATGATTGTATCTATAAGAATTGGCCACTGTGATATCACTCAAAGAAATTAATGAAAAAAATCAACTGAAACAACCCCAGGGTGTGCAGGGAGAGTACAAATGCTAAGTGGGATAAACAGACATATTTTTTCTTCCTGAGAAGATTATTGTGGGTATGCTATACTCCAAGGTTTTTCTTTTTTCATTTTTAATTGTTTTCTTGCTTTTTGGTATGTTGGTTGGCTTGGTTTATTGTTTTCTTTTTTTTTTTTTCTTATTTTATTTGATGACAGAAGTCATTTGAGTCAGTTTCTAAGCAGATCATCTTTCCACTACAAAATTGCTGACTGTAATTCAACTTAAGGGAAGGAGTGACCCAGCCTGTGATGGAAAATCAGTAGAGCCAAAACCATAGATTTCCACAGAAAAAGTGTGGAACAGGTGACCTCTATTTGAATTAGATTTTCTGTGCACACTCAGTCAACCCACGTTTCAGGACACTGCCCTTTGTGCAAATTCTCAGTTCATAAAACGGACTCTACCTACACTGCAGTTCTTCTTTAAAAAAGCACCAAACGGTGAAGATTGTAACATTTCTGAATTCTGTTTTCCCAGCAGCAACTGCTTTTGTCAATTGTGTGATGTGACATACGTGTCTTAAGAAGAATGGTGAAGGTAGATATTATTTAATCTGTTTACTCATGGCAATCTACTGAATCAGTGTAACTCCACAGGGCCTTTAGCTACCAACAGGTGGTTGAACTGTCCTGTTAGTTACTGGGAGAGAAAGAAATGAGACAGCAGCCACCTGTCAGTGCAGAAAACCAGGTGTACACTCTTCTGTGTGTCATAACAATCCTCCAGGCAGGCAATGGAAAGTAAAGTAGGATGTGGCTTCAGGGGCAAGATCTGCTGTTTGTAGTTAGCTTATTTCATGGCACACGAGTATGAACGTGCTCAGGTTGTTAACAGAAAATTTACATGAAGAAAATCCTAGGAACTGACAAATCTGTTGATTTGTCCTCAGTCAGCTTACCCTATTGAATGGAAGCTGGCATTAGAAAGGAAATAGGGGAAGCAAGGCCAGAAGAGCATTTGATCCTTGAAACCTTTCTTTTTCTAGGATATATGGATAATTTTGCTCTTTCCTGCATGTTTTCCTGTTTTTTTAAAGGTATTAACTGATAGACTGTTTCAGATGCTTGAAGCTACAGCCAAAAGAAATTAGCATAACCAAAGTCATTTTAGATTTCTTCTACTTTTTTCCTAACTTTCCCCATGGTTGGCTTTATTTTTCTCCTTATCTGAGTCAAGTGTCCTCAAAATACAACTTTCTCAGCTTATAATATAAAAACAACCTTTTACTGGTTTGGTTTGGTTTGGTTTGGTTTGGTTTGGTTTGGTTTGGTTTGGTTTGGTTTGGTTTGGTTTGGTTTGGTTTGGTTTGGTTTGGGATGGGGAGTGTTGCTTGATTTTGGTTTTTTCTCTGCTGAGCATCCATTGGCCTGACTGGTTTGTAGGTTTGCTTTTGTGTGTGAATATGTATATGAAGGAAAATATAAAGATACAAATTCTTACATAAATAAAAGTACGATATGCAGTTCTGCCAACTGCCCTATCCATTAATTTATTTTATTTTTTTTTTTTAATTAATGCACACTGGGTTAGAATTTGTTTACACAATGCCTGGATTATTTCCATTGGGGAAATACAGGATTTGCACACTGGGGGGAATCTGGTGACCAGCTGTTCTGTGCAACTCCCAAAATCTGTGGCAGTCGTTTTCATTGCTCTATTTCTCTGATTTTTTTTAAAATTGCCTTTGTGTTACAAAAACTGCTCTTACAACATGAGCCCTGCACACCCACAGTCCACTGTATCAGCACCGACACTTTTCTCTGTTGCAATGCACAGGTAGTTTTTGAGAGATGCTGCTCTACCTGCTGCAGTTGCTGTGGGAGAATGCCTTCCTGTTGCAGGGACAGTTTCATGCCATCCTCTCTTGCTGAGTCCGTCCATGGCCAGCAAGATTCTCACCCCAAGGCATGTACATCTTGCCTCCTTCATCCTCTCCAGTTTGCAGTAACAAAGCGGTTTCAGTCACTGCATCTCAGTCATCTTAGGCATTCAGTCAACCTGAAGGAAACACCAACTAGGTGTGGCACTGTACTTGTTGCCCATGGAGAATATTCCCTGGTCTAGAGTAATCCTCAGACCTTTCTGGTCACTGAGTGGGAACTGGATAAAACTGCACGTGTCGACAATCAGGATGGGTAAGGAGTTGAGCACCAGTACCCAGGTCCACATCTTGGCATAGTTTAATTTACTGATGTGGGGAAAAACTTCTTACTAAGGAAAACCTCAAAATTTCTATTTAAAAGCCAACAACCAAGAACTTTTTCTCCAACTGCTTGAAAGTATCCCTAATTATAATCTGCACAGCTCTTGCTGAACCATCTCACTGAGGAACTATGGTAGTATGGGGTTTTCAGTTGCACCTAATATTAGTTTTGTATGGGTCCTGAGTACAGTTTGAAAAATATACTCAAATAGTTATTAGTGGTGAGTTATAATAAAGTGCTTTTCTCCTATCAATTGCCTGTAGTAGCATTAATCCCAAAATGACACTGGAGTATCTTTAGAACAAACAAGGTATAAACACAGTTTTTGAGTGCTTTTACTCTGAAAGCTTTGAGAATTTTGAAAAGTGTTACCTGGTGTAACTGTCAGTCTAATGAATAATGTTCATCTTCTATCTTTTATTCATTTGCTTTTTTTTCATTTGATGACAGGAATTGCAGAGCTATTTGTGCATAACTGCTATCCATTTCAATTTTAAGCATGTCTCCTCAAGCAAACACCAGAAAATGTGCATTGGGTAACATGTAGATTTTTATTGCTATGGGAGTTTCTCTGTCCTTTCAAAATTTTTTTTAAAAGGCAACTGTTTTTTTTTTTGATGACACAAATGAAATTATACAAATTTAATGAAACAGCATACACTAAAATGTTTGCTGAATTTAAGTAGCCTGTACCGCTTATCAGTGGTTTGCACTAATATACAATTTTCTATGGGGGAAAGTAGAGACTTAGATTATGTTTCTCTTTCTACCCTCTTCCACCCTCTCTAGAACAAATCCAGGGTACAAACTTCAATGGTTTGATGTAAGTGAGGCTCATCTGAGCCAAGGCAAAACAGAAGCACGCAGAAGAAACAGCAATAAGATGCCTAATATGGAAATACCAATTAAAAAACCTCTCTGCATTAAGTGAGAATCTGTTAATATGAGATTCAAAGCATACTGTACAAAGCATTCAAAGCATGTTGCAAAGTGTAGTTCATTTTATAAATGTGTGCAGTTTTTACTTAAATACTCCTATGATGTAGAATATTTGTTGACAGTAGGCTACTCTGACCCTGATTCTAGGGTCAGTGAATACATGTGTGTATTGAAGCTGAGGTGACATATTCAAATGGTACATGTATGTCTACAGATAAAATAAATTTTCAAAGCAAGCACACAAGAAATAAAGCATCAGATTTCCATTTGGTTTAGAGTCATCGCTGCATGTTCAGTATCTGTCTTCTTTCGGGCAGTTAACTCCAGTTCTCTATTGCAGTCCAACAAATTTGCAGCATGAGGTATTTCAGCAGAGTGACTGCAGAATTAAAATGTTAATGCTGAGGACTAGATTGTCAGGATTGAGGGACAGGTGAGTGGTCCAGAGATTATGGTCCTGAAGTTCTACTTCATCAGTCACACAAACAATTATTTCTCTCAGTAGCTGAAGGTGATCTGAGTGGTTATTTTATTCCTATTTTATATTAATCAAAACTCTTTGTTTCACAAAAAGGGAAAAAAAACAAACAAACAAACAATAAAACAAAACAAGGACATAGTGTAGGTTTTAAGCCAATCAGAAGGTTTGTGTACCTTTCGGGCAAGGTTTGAAAATTCAGCTTAAGTGTATAATTTTTAGGTGAAGATGATAGCTAGTTGATATTTTTATCAATATTTTAGGTTGTTTTTTTAAATGCTGTTTTATATTGATAGCTTGTATTTCCCCATTAGAGCAGTATCTACAGGGCAACTTCAGAATGTAAGTATTGGTGGGGTTTTTGTTTGATTTTTTTTTTTTTTAATTTTGTGTAGCAAAAGACCTTAAAATGTGAGTTGACTTTTAAATTTTAAGTTTAACCATAAATAAGTATTTCACTTCCACGTATTTGTAAAGGTAACTGTAGGAAAATGTTTTTTTTGAGAGACACAAGAACTCCCAACATTTTAACTTACTTGTGAATAATTTAATTTATTGTCTTCTTCATAGTGAGTGGAAGAGAAGCAAGTTCAGTTTCTGAAGGGAGAGTAACATAACAGTATTTGTTACTCCAAGGTTTTGTTGGTTGGTTGGTTGGTTGGCTGGCTGATTTTTAGTTTGTTCTTTTATTTACTGCAATAGATAAATGGGAGGAAACATTTTTCCTGTTTAGGTACTTGGACTGTATATTGTTGTAATCTACAAAAGGACACTGAGTAGAAGACCCTCTGAAAGAAAAATTACACTGAAGAATGTTAAGTAGTTATGAAAGGGAGGAAAGAGAATTTTACACCTCCTAGAAAAAAGATGGTTTTTTTGGAGGGGGGGAAGATGAAATGCAGGCAAGGACTCCTAATATGATGAATGTACAAGTAAATATGGTAGATAAACATTTTAATCAAAAAGAGGAAAAATATCCTCTAAGTAAGGGCGAAAGAAGGGGGGGGGGAAAGAATTTTTGTCATGAAGGATTGTCAGTGCAAACCCTCTGAAGGATCTGTGGAGATTAAATCCAACTTCCATGAAGTGAAGATGTTTACACCCAGGTAGAAATCATGACTGACACTTTTTCATGAAGGGAAGAGGCATCTCTGTGGTAACTTTAGCAAAGGTGTGGAAATTGTTTTGTTTCTTTTTTTAAGACTTTTTTAAGTGCTATGAACTACGCTGTATGGTTTGGATATTACAGGTGAACATTTGTTGTGTGTCATTCGTCTTAATTTGTGATTAAGTGTAATTTGAAGTAACTGGATTACCAAAGGGTTCTTATCATTCAAGGATTTGATGATTTTAAAAAGTAGGACCTGCAGCAGCAGAATGAATTTCCATTAGAAAATAGGACAGTGATATACCATCACAAAGGCCTGAGGAATCAAGCAACCCACAGGAGATTGTGTATGACCTTGAAGGCTTCTGGTCAGTATTAACGGCATCAGGTAGGTGAGAGAGATGTCAGAGACTATTGTTGGGAATGTACATTGGCAATGAATCAGAGCCCCATAGAGCCAGAGCATGATGGTACAAAACAGAGCGTGTTTAGCAAAGCATCCTCCAGAATTGCTATGTGAGAGCTGCTACTCAGCCTCTGCTTGTGAAACAGGATGCCTCTTCTTTAATGTGCTAACTCATCTGCCATTCTGTACTCATGAAAGTTCATAGCCTGTTTAAATGCTTCTGTAGGCAACAGCCTGGAAACAGCAATCTGAGGATGCAGTCTGCAAATATGGAAAAAGTCTGAACTGTGTAGCAGCGATTCAATCTCACTCCTTCAGGAGTAGTTTGACTGATACGAGACAAGAGTAACCTACCACAAACTAGCCTTAAATCGAAAGGAAATGATTGCTTACAACACACAGAAAGTTATTTTCTCATATTGGATGCTTCCTGTATTTTTAACCATTTTGAACAATGCTTTTCAAAATTTTAATTGAGACCAGGGTGACTCAGACCCCATCTGAGCTACTCTTTTCTCCATTCTTGGTTCTGTTCTCAAACTTCATTTCATTAACAGATGGCAAGGACACAGAGGTAATAAACTAAATGAGAAAAGGAAGTAGTTGCCTTTCTCTTTTATTACTGAACTTTAGGCTGCTTAGGTACTTGTAAGCAAAGCCAAAATAAAACTAACATCACTGACCTTCATTACTTCTATTTTCTGTGTACAGAATCCATGAAATCTCAGGTTTCCTCTTAGAGAGGTGCATATCTTTCTAACCTTGAACAAGAAATTATAAAATAAAGAGATCAACTTTTAGTGAAGTATCAGGCTTAGAATACACTTGCCTTGTTATCAGTATTAATAAGTGCATAAACAGGAATAACAGGAAGCAATATTGGTATTTACTGAAGTTGAGTCAAACTTTCAGTTACTTAAGTGATGAGTTTAAAACATGGAGTTTTGATCTGCAGCTGAAACCCAAAGCCTTCAAAAAATTGTAATTCACTCACAAGATGTTTCTTGTGAGAAGAAACATTATTTTTAACTCCTACAGTTGTGTGAGTTCGGTGACTACAACGCCCCTAATTCTCTGTGGGGTATTTATCTCATCTGGGAGCCTTACCTCTGCTCTCTGTTTCTTAAATATCTTGATTTTTAGCAGAACATGTCAAAATCTAAGTTGTTAAGGTTAGAAAATTCCACAATTCCATCCATTTGATCTGCTGGTTTCATTGTCAAAATCCTTATTAAGAAAAAGTTCCACAACCTGCATATTAGCAACCACATTCTAATTGATTTTTGCTTGCCAGCAATCTAGCGTGAAAGAATAAAAAATAGTGATGCAGTTTCATTCCCAACACACAATTACTTTCGAGATTCTATTAACCCTTTCCCCTCCTAAGAATTAGAACTACTCCATACCTCCTGGAGAAAAGTGTTCATGAAGAAAATCTATAAGATCACAGAAAGAAAAGCTTGGCTGTCCTTGTCACAATAGAAATTCCCATTAGGGGATTTAGTAGGTATTTAATACATTTTAATTAGAACTCTTCAAGAAACCCTTCTGAATATTCAGTGGTTAATAGAAAGAAGCTTGCTATCCCAGAGTATAATAGCAAGTAATATAAAGATGTTTGGGACATAAATTAATTGTTCTATCACCATGATATAAAAGATGCATTATTTATCGGTGACAGTGCAGTATCTCCACCAGAAACAACCATAATTATTTAGTAAATTTAGTTAATGCTGCAGCTTTTCTCTTGGAAACCACAGAGTAAAACAGTGAATTCATGTCCTCATGGTACCTGAGTATACCAGTTAATATGTAGGCATTTTTCAGCACTTTGAATGTTTTTTGTGAGAATATTTTTACGGACACCTTCTTAGGGTATAAATAAATCTTTTTACTAACATACATTGGCTATATTTGCACTTGAAAACTACTTTATACTCAGTTAAGTAGGTGGTCTGAATTTTTTGGGGGTTATTTTTGAATATTAATGCAATACTGCACTAACTGTAATGTGCAATACTGAAAGATATACTGAGCTCTAGAGAGATTTTTAAATCAGATTAGAATGCATCTTGCTTTACAGGGAACTGTTTTCTGCATTTAGTATATAAAATGAGAAGTCAGCTATTCTGTGACATTAACAACAACATCCCAAACAAGCAATATAGTTTTTGACTCTGCAAGGTCATACTCATTAGAAGGAACCAATTTATTTTCTTTCTACATGATAGAATGTTACACTGTGAGTAAATTATATGGCAGTTAATTCTGATTGTTTAATTGCACACATCTGTATTATCTTTACGTTTCACAAAGTTCCTATTACTATTTGCTTTTGGTAAAATTGCTAGAAAATGTATGAAGCTTAAACTGCAGGTCAGCACATTATAAAAAAAATGTTTCTGCATGAAATCATAATCATGAAATCATAACATATAAATCACATTTTTACCACTCATCTTTATTTTCAGTGGTGGACTCAGCAGTGCTAAGTCAATAGTTGGACTCAACAGTCACAAAGGTCTTCTTTAATCTAAATGATTCTATGATTCTCTGATATAGCAGTTGCTCAGAATTACAGATTAGTCAACCACAGAGCTGACATCATTAGGCATATTACAGTATAATGTACAGAAAAGCAACCTTATTTAAACAAAATTTCTCTACATAATTGAATAATAATAAATCTTATTTGTTTTTTTGTAAAATTCTTTTTCACTGAAACATATTAAACCTGAATTGAAAGCAACACTGAGCCTGAACATTAAGACTGAAGTGAAACCAAACTAATCAAACAAAAAAATCATTAAAACATTCTTGCAAATATAAAAGAAGTGAAAATGTAGTTCCTTACAAATATGTCACATCTTTGCTGATATAAATTTTTCTTAAATTTGTATGACAGAATTTTTATGCTAGTTTTAATCAAAACTGGAACTGACTTCCTGATAAAAGTCACTCCCAGGCTTGTCACTTCTAGTCACTTCTCACATGCAAAGAATATTTGTTTAAAATTTGAGCTAGTCTAAAAGAAACTCTGGGCAGGTTTCTATGCTGAGAAATGTTACTTGAACATCTGCAGAAAAGAGCACAAGAGTTTCTTTGCCAAAAGTGGTATCTGAACTAACAATACTGCGAAGAGCTCCTTTAAGGAAGAACAAACTGTTTCAGAAGACACTCCAAAATCCAAACTTATGCCTTTTGAGCTGAGTGGAATTCTTTATTTTGGTTGAATGCTATCCTTTAAACTTTTGTCAAGTTCTCTAATTTCCAGTTTACCAGTGTCATGGTTTTACTGGTTCCTAGAAACTAAGTATTCTTCCTTTCCCCCTGCCCACTGCCTGCAGAGCTATCAAGTGAGCACTTGAAAGACACAAAAAGAAGTGGTTCTCTGCTTAATTGCCCAGAACTTAGTCTCCTAGGAAACGATGGAGATGAGGGGCTACTTTTTACTTTTTTCTCTCATCTCCTGGGAAACGGGGGGAGGAGTTTGTGGGCTGGCTGGGGCTGGAACACAGATTGGAGTGGGAGCCCAGTGGTTCTTGTGGTTCTCCACCTGCTTGACAGCTACGTTACCTGTCTGGATTTTTCATCAGAGAGGAGCTGTTTCCCTGGAGGTTTTTGTTTTGGTTTGGTTTGGTTTTTTTCCCCGGCCTATTTGTTTTTTTTCCCGGTGGTGGTCCTTGTGCACATCAGGGGGAGAGAGAGGACTGTGTGAAACAGTTCGACCAGCTGAACAGAGTGAGTTTGGGGTTTTTTTTCATTTGGAGAACTTTCCTTTTGTTGTTGTTTCTCTTTGCCCTCTCCCTCTCCCCTTTCCCAGTGTGTTCTTGGTTTCTCCAACACAGCCCGGAGGGTGTTACCCCCAGGTGGCAACACCCAGTGATTCCGCAGCGCCCCCTGCTGGGCAGCATAAAGAGCTGCAGGCTCTGCATTTCCAGTGATCCAACAGTGCCCCCTGTTGACTGCAGTTAGAATTGCACCAAAGGGCTCAAACTGAACTGTTTACCTCTTTTTTTACTTTGCTTGTTTTTGAATTGTTTGAAGGGGATTATCTGTGGGTATAGGAGTATTGTTTGGTTGTTCTACTTGTTTCTTTTTCATTGTTTCTGCCAATACACACATACTTTTTACTAAAGGGCTGTTATTATTTCCTTTTCCATATTTTTTTTTCCTTTCAATTGGGGCCTCTTAATTTTGGATTTATAATTGCTTAGAGGGAGGAGTTTGGGTCTTTTCCCATAACTCATCCTCAGCAAAACACCTGTGTCTCATTTAAACTGGGACAACCAGTAAAATTACCCCCTGGGAAAATGCGTGCAGCTTTTCTCCTGTGTGCTCTCTCTTAAGGTATTAAAAGAGCTCTCTTAAGGTATTAAAAGAGCCAGGGGCCCTTCTAAAAATTTTTAGAAGAGGGTAATGAGTCCTCCCCTTCCAGGGGAAGGAGGAGAGGAAGGAGGGGCAGAAGAGAGGGATGAGAGGGATGGTGTTATAGAGCCTGGTTTTGTTTCTCATTACCCTACTCTGATTTGATTGGTAATAGATTAATTTCCCCAAGTTGAGTGTTTTGTGATGGATGGAGAGTGATCCCTTCCTGTCCTTATTTCAACCCATAAGCCTCCCCTTATGCCTTCTCATCCATGTCCAGCTGGGGAGGGGAATGGTAGTGGATCCACCCAGGGCCAGCCACAACACTACAAGATGTATGAACACCTTGGGGTGATTTACCTATACTTTGTTTCCTTAGACCATATCAAAAACTGAATATGGAAAGAAAAACTGTAAAATAAGTAAGTTGCAAAACCTTTAACTTTTATTGCAAATAGATAGAAATCTTCTGAGGGTCAACCTTATGTGGAATAATCCAGAAGGAGGAAGAACAAAAGTTTTTATTACAAGTGGACACTCTTTAAAATATGTCTTACCCTATTTGCAAGCAACTGGACTGATCTGTAAAGAAGAGATAGGGCAGAAGTAGTTATAAATTTTAAAAGGGAGTTAGAAGTCCTAAGAAAAATCTCTGCATGTTTTCATTCCTGCAATCAATTTATCTCAATTGGCAGAGTTGAGCAGTGAAGTGTAGATGAAAATATATGGTGGAATATCTTTGGACATTCTTTTTTTTTTTTTTTGAGAATTTGAGCATGTGTACTGATGAGTGCAGCAAATACAGCTGCATTTACTGAAAATTTTGTCTAGAATCAAGTTTAACACCTCCTAGTCATGCTGCCAGGAACCAGCAAAATGAATAATGGAAGCAAACATTAGATAAAAGTTTATTCTGAGTTAAAAATCCAGGTGATAGGTGTAGTTAAAGTTCACTGAAGTTTATTGTACTTTACTTATCTGAGCTTAATTTCCAAAGTTATGAAATTTATCTCTCTACTTTTTAAAGGTCACTATGCCTTTTTCTCATTAATAGAAGATAGTTGTGAATGCATTACCTTTGAGGAAGTAGTGCTCCAGAGTGAAGTAAATGTTAATTTACTTCATAATATGAGTTTTGAGGGAAATTGTAAGACTTTGCTACGTGCTCTGGATGTTATGTGTTCTGGTATCATTTCCTTTCCAAAACACAGGAAAGCAGTATTGTAGAGAGTTCATTCAGAGTTATTCTGGGTAGCTGTACTAAAAAAAAAATTCCTCCTCATTCCCTCTGAAAATATGTAATTTTGTTTATCTCCAGTAGCACTAAATAAAATAAATCAACAAATATTCAAACCCACTACAATGCATTGTGAAAGAGTAGACATTTCTTCTTTTTTTTTCATGTAGTTTATAAAAGAAGGCATGTTGTTGAAAGCTGCCACTACATATCAATAGCACTGAAATGTGGGTGCTGTTTCCTGCTGAGTAGCACCAAGTATGTAAATGTTAATAATGATATGACTGATATTTTTTCTGTTTAAAATGATAGCATGAAAGAGTTAGAATGAAATATTCCTTGCAAACCAACATTATTTAGCTATCTTATACTCATACCCCATATATTAAGAGATATCTATATGTTTTATGATCTACTGCAGAAGAATTGTAATGTACAGGAAACACATAAATAACAGGAGTTTTTCTCTTAGGGGTCTGTGTGTCTTGGGTTTTCATTGTCTGGCTCCTAGACCCCTACCTAGCTGCTCTCTCACTCTACTTCCTCAAGGGTAAGAAATAAGATAAAAAGTTGTGATGGGTCAAGTTAAAGACATAGAGATCATTTACTCATTGTTGAACAGGGAAAACTGAAATTGGGAAGAAAATAATTTAATTTATTATAAACTAAAATTAACTCAGATCGTGAGGAAGAAAACCAGACCCCTGTTTCTTCCAAGGCCAAATTTCACCCCTACATTTCCAGCATCTCAATTTCCTCTGCTCCAAGCAGCACAAGGGAAGGGGAAAAGGAGGTTGTGGTCAGTTTGTAACACCTCCTCTCTGCTGCTCCTTTCTTCTGACACTTTTCTCCTGCCCCAGGAGGAACTTTCCACAGCTCCTTAGGGAATATCTACCAGGTCTGGCACGGGGCACTCCTCAGGCTGCAGTGTGGGTACCTGCTCCAGGGCCTGGACCCTTCCTCACCTAGTTCATCTGGCTTTGGTGCCTGCAGGGTTCTTTCTCACACATTATTTTTTCTCCACTCCTCACACTGATGGGCAGGGCTTTGCCCTTTGCTTTCATACAGACACACCAGCTAGTCTGAGGGTCCCAGCTGTGCCTTGCAGTGGGCCTGTTGGAGCCAGCTGGGATTTTCTGTGTTCAGCACTGAGCAGCACCAGCCACTCCTCACAGAGACCAACCCCCCCTGCAGCCCTCCCACCCTGCTGCTAACACCTGGGCAGTTAAGCCCAGTCAAACTGCTCTCCCTCTTTGTCAAATCACCTTCAAGTAGTGTAGCAGTTATTAATATAATAAATAATAAGTCCCATAGGGACCATGCGGACACCAACATGGTGTGTAGAGGAAGAGAATTCGTTTATTCAAAGGGTCACAGTTTATATAGCACTTTCAAATGTTGCCACATCACACAGGTAACCTTATCAGCCAATCCTATACAAGCATTTCACTGAGCATGTGTGACAGAGTACTTAGAACTACAACTCCCAGGATGCCTTGCAGCACCTGGTGTAATCAGACCCCCACAAAGTAGATCTTAAATCTTCATATTTTATGGCAAAGAATCAAAGTGAGCACCTGTTGAATTATGGAAGAGATACATTCTACATTTCTCAACTCAGTGCCAACTGAGTTTCTCTCCTCTGAAATCACACAGCAGACAGCCTACAATTTTCGCTTAGTATGAAAAATAGCTAGGCTTGAACAGCATTTGAGTCTTCTCCTACTTGGTTCTCAGTTTAGCATCATTCAGAGTTTGTTTTTAAGTTTTGGATAGGCAAACAATTGTTATTTCATCTTTAATTAGTGGTTCAAACTGTGCTGATTTGAAATGTAAGTTAGAACCAGTAGGGGGGAAATGATGCTGTAGGTGGTAGAATGACGTTGAGGGAGGAGAGAAATGGTAAAGACATATCAGCTGAGGTCCACTGCTCAAGGTCTTACTCTGTATCAGAGGAAATAGTGTATAAGTGTTCTCTAGACCAAAATTTTATGCCTTAGACTAGAAAGCTCTAAATTTAAACACAGCTCAATGCACTCATGCACTGCATTGCACAGCTCAATGCACTCTTGTACTGCTTTAAAAATGAGCAGGCTTCAACTAAAACAAGTTTTTAGGGCTGTTTCACACTGTGGGGATAGATACAATCTCGGAAGAATCTGTAACAGAAAGTTAGGTACTGGGTTTTCCCTCGAAGGGCTTTCTGCTGACATGGTAACTGTTTTTCAAAGGCAGTTTCAACGTGTTCTTCCCCCCACCTGCACAGAAGGAGAAGTTCTCAGCCTCCCTCTGGTATGTGAGAGGAGAGAGGTAACCCCAAAAGGCAGGCACAGGGGCCTTGGGAAGGCGGGGGAGAGACAGAGAAGATAAGGAGGCCCTGAGAGGGAGGGAACTTGGCTTTTGCCCCTGAAGGCCCTGAAAGCCCTGATGTTCTGTGTCGTACAACAGTTGTCCTTGCATCTGAAATAAACCTTTTTTTTTTAATCCTTCCACTGCCATGGCATTCTTTGGAAGAATACCTGCATATGTTTGCCTTAAGCACCCAGAGAGTGGTGATGAGGGAAAAAGAGTTCTTTTCACTTCGGTCATCGAATAAAGAAGTATCAGAGTCAGTCAGAGAAACTCTTAAACTGAACTGCAGAAGTTGTGCTGCTGAAAGGATGACAGGCAAAATAAACAAGAAAGACAGCAAAGAGGAGGGAAGTTTAGCTTTTCTCTGTCTTAAAAAGAAGAACTAGACATAAATACATCAAAATTGTATTTAAACAGCCGTACAAAGAAAACAATTTACAAGTCTCCTGTTATTCTCTTTTAAGGTACCTATTGGGATTGGGGAACTCTGATAATCACAAATATTACAGTGTTTCAACATTTTTTAAGCAGCATAGAACTTTTTTGTGTGTGTTTATAATTTGAAATTAGAAACTAAAAATGCTCTGTCTTAACTTCATTCTTTTTTTTGTCTGATTCATAACTATTTCTGCAACTAATAGTAATTAGTTTTATTTTATACTTTCACCACTTTGATATCTACTAAAATTAGAGTAGAAAACATAATGAGGTAATATTTCTGAAAAATCAAGAATGCCTATGGAATTGAGTTACACATTAAAGTAAATATTAATGTTAACTGTGTTTAAAATATATAATACATAGACAGTATGCCCAGTTTGCAAAATTCATCATCATGGGTTTGAGTATGTCTGTCACATAAATCTGGATATCTCAGCTGTAAAGTTTCCTTGTGTTTCCGTTGCTTTCAAAAATCACTTTGCCTTTAATTTTTGTTTTTCAAACAGTTACTTCACCTCTGACATTTCAAGAGATGACATGAAAGCAAGATGTTACGACGGCCTCTGTTGTTCTTGAAGGTCAACATTTTCTATGAACAGTGAAAGCAAGGTGGAAACTGATCACTATAGCGTTCGCTGTGCCCAAAGAATTTGTTCAACAAAGATTTTGTTCAACATTTGCCGTTTTCCATTCACTCACATCACACTTTACAGGAGAAAAGTACATAAGCATCTGCAATTCTACACAGCTCCTCTGCATTAGCAGCTGCTGCAAACAAGATCATCAATTTAGTTTGTGTAGCAAAGGTAGTAATTGCTCACTGCCTACGCATTTTAATTGTTTGCACGCTTAGTTTCACAAACCCCATTCTTTTTTGGGATATAAATGCACTCACTACTCTGTGAGTATTTCTGCAAAACTCTGTCTCTCTGAGCTCTTTCCTGATCTCTGATTCACAGCACTGTGCTCTGGTTGCTTTCTCACAAACAGTTTCTCTGTTAGGTTGTCCTCCTCAGCTCCCCAGCTCTGCTAAGTATGAAGATTTGGGACTCCACTGTGATCATTCATGAGATGCAGAATCTAAGCTATTTTCTTTCCCTTCCTGCACATACATAAATCTCTACCCATTCAACTGCCTTCAGAATTACAATGTTGCAGACTTGTCCTTGATTGTGCTGAACGCTTTTTAGTCACTAGGTTTTAAAGAAGTGGAATCTCAGTAATTAAATTTAATGTCATAAAATCATGTGATACCAAATAATCGCAGTTATATTGTGACTGATATGTTACTACAAATTTTATGCATTAAAATAATTCAGATACATAAGAATATGGATAATAAGGTGATGTTAATTCATAATGAATTCTCATAATATAATTTTCATAGGTTTCTTTAACCAAGTTAAAGAAACAAAGCATGACATCTCCTACAACTTACAGTAGAATAGTTTTTCCACTAAAACCTGAGCACTGTGAGCACTGTCTACACCTTTTAAAAGACTTATTTCCAAATTAGTTTTCCACTTAATTTTTATTTTACAGATTTGTGTTGGCACTGTAGAATTAATGACTACAGATATCAGTTTATAGATTTAATTCCATCAATGAAACACATCTTTTCTGTGATAACAGTAAGAGAAAAATCTGAAGGACTTCAAGGTGCAGAATCTTACAATAAAGTTGGAAAAGAAGTGGAACAATGTGCAATATTTTCATTCAGAATGAGTGGTTTCATATTTGGATGAATACTCCTGACTGTAACACACTCTCATGGAATATGAATGTGATGACGTAAAATAATGGTGTTTATATTTAATAGAATAAACAGTGAGGAATCAATATCTATTTGTCTATTTATAGCCATCCATAGAGTTTTCCAATTTGGCCCAAAACTATTACTCAATCTAAAATAATATTGTGTTGTATATTTAGATATTTTATTCTATGCAGATTTCGTTGGTATATATAGTTGCAAATTTGAATACAAAATATGAACAATGTGCCCTGGCAGCCAGGAGGGACAACCCTGTCCTGGGGGAGGAACAGGAAAAGCATCACCAGCTGGTCCAGGGAGGGGATTGTCCCACTCTGCTCTGACCTGGGGCGGCCTCATCTGCAATATTGTGTGCAGTTCTGGGCACCACAATATGAGAAAGATATTGAGCTGTTAGAGAGTGTCCAAAGGAGGGCAACAAAGATGGTGAAGGGCCTTGAGGGGAAGGTGTATGAAGAGGGGCTGAGGGCACAGCCTGGAGGGGAGGATACTGAGGAAAGACCCCACTGCAGTTACAGTTTCCTCAAGAGGGGAAGAAGAGGGGCAGGCACTGAGCTCTTCTCTGTGGGGACCAGGGACAGGACTGCAGGGAATGGCCTGGAGCTGTGTCAGGGGAGTTTTATGTTGGATATTAGAAAAAAGCTCTTCCCCCAGAGGCTGGTTGGGCACTGAAGAGGCTCCCCAGGGCAGTGGGAGCAGCCCCAGGGCTGACAGAGCTCAGAATGATACAAGGTTTGGATGATACTCTCAGGCACATGGTGCAGCTTTTGGGAACGATCCTGAATGGGGTCAGGATCTGGACTTTGTGATCCTTGTGGGTCCCTTCCAACTCAACATATTTCATGGTTCTGTGAAATTCATAAGGCGGCAGAGAGAAAAGAGATGTTAGTACCTTACAATTCAACATAAGTATTTATACTGTAAAAACTACAAAATTTCTAGTTTAAAGAAAGACATGGTGGTTTTGTTCAGTTTTTTCTCTCCTTTCATCATACACACTACAATTTCTACTTTTTCCTCTATTTCTACCATAGATCTCAAAAAAGTAATCATATTGGCTTTTACTTTTGGTGGTTTTTGCTGAGATTGATTCCAAGTCTCTTTCTCATCAAGTTATTTGAAGTAAATAAAAAAAAACCCTAAATCTAAAAATAGCACAAAAATTGTTGAAAAGTTGGGTGGTGATGAATGTAAGACTGATTACAGAAGATTTTTTTTTTTTTTCTAGAAACAGCAACTGAATATGGTAGAGAATCTTAAATTTTTTTCTTTATACATCTGATCATGTACACTATGGATGAGATGTCAGTAAACAAACAGACTAGTGGTCTAACCAGTGTGGAAATTCTAATATTGTCAGAAAGTAATTTGGTTGTTTCAATTGTAAATTACGTTGTCCAGAATGTTTATAAACTTTGCACATTTATTAAATAAGTTAAATTGTTGTCTGCTTTCATTAGAGAAACTGAACTCAATAATAGAAATAAAGATTGAATATGTCCCCACTCAGGATGAGTAATTAGCTAATTCTATCCATGATAAAGTAAAGAAAAATTAATATTAAATCTAAAATCTAATGAGTCAAGCACAAGAGCCTGCTAAATTAATCTTGCAGTTGGACTATGCATCAGTATACAGAACATCATACTTTCCTAAATTGGTTAGGAATAGTGATATTAATCAGAGAAATAAGACCAAAGAAGCTAAAATTTTTTCACACTATCACCTTGCTAAAGTTGATATCCTGTGTTGCAGTTGAAGACCACCCCAGATGCACTGAAATATAAATTATCTTACACAAGGCAAAACACTGCAAAACACATAAGTTTAAAACCATAAAATGCACCTAACCGTGGAGATGCAATACAAATAATTCATGTCTAGAAACTGCTTAAATGCAACAGTGGGTATTGAAAATCTATATTAGTTTATATTCTCTGAATAATCTGGGGGAAATTTTAAATAACTATTGTACATAAGGTTCTCTAAAAAAGTATTCTGATTGCTCAGTTTAAATAATATCTGAAACACTTGACAGTGTTGTGAATAAAGTCTACCTGAACAAC
>VXAW01001539.1:431838-452793 GCA_013399735.1 Tyrannus savana
GTCTACCTGAACAACTAAATTTATTGTAGTTTGTAGTAAAATTTAGCTAACTACAAAGGCAATAAAACCCTAGTGCAGTTATGCATATAAATTATATATATTTTGCATCTCCAATTTATTAAATTGCAATATTTTAATTGCTTGTACAATAAATTGCATAATTATTTAATGAGAACTGGGAGTAATTACGTTAATTGTTGCTTGCCATTGTATTTCAAAAAGGAGACAGTGTTTTCTTGACAAAACCATTTTGCAGAAGTATTATTTTACATGGAGGTGTTAGAGAAGATCCATAATTAAAGTAGTGTCAAGATTTATGTTTAAAACGTTTTATTCAGCTGTGACTGAACTCAAGAAGTCTTTCTATTGTTTTAGAATCCTTGGATCCTTAACAAGGCTAGAACTTATTAAAATTCCTACAAATTAATTGGACAGTTCCCTCCTCCCTTCCCTTTTCTGTTCTTTCCCTTAGAAAATGCACATCCATTAAATTATCTACAAAAGGCTTAGTAAATGGGTAACCATCTTGCTATCTGGTATCAGAAACAAAGACACACCAAGGAGATATGGGAAGTTCTAGTTAGAAGTTGCTTATCATTGCTGCTTTCCTCAGAAGTTCCTTACCTTAGCTTCCAACCAGAAAGTCTTCTGTTTATGAAGTGGTGTGTTTGTGGATTCAGTTTAGTTTCACGTGATTCCATGTTTCATGGTTTTGGGTGAACAGCTGCAAATTCCAAGTGCCTCTATTCAGTACTGAGGTTTTTAAAACTTGGTTTTTGGGTCATCAGTGCCTTCACTCCCGAAACAGTGTGAGATTATCTTATGAAGTTTTTTTCTGCAGAGTCCTTTGTGGGCCTTCCATAGCCTCTTTGGTTGGACAGGCATCAGAGTTAGCACAGTTTTTTAGGGGAGGTTTTTTTTATCTTAAGCAGTTTCTGGCCAAACCTTATGAACAAGTCTAAGGTGGAGAAATGTCTCATGGTGGAACTGAATAGAACACAGATGTGGAACAAAATTTGTGTATTGTGCTTGCGGTGGTTAGGTAAAGTTCATGTACTCAAAACTACCTGGCCCATCAGGTACCCAAGTTCAGGAGGCAAGTTGTGCACAGAAATCTTTTGTCTAATTAGAAAAAGAATAATGAGGAGAGTCCAGGACACAATAAGAGAGGTCTTGACTGATTTTCCTCTGAAACAAACAAATAGAAAACCACAAGAAAACAGTTTTAGTGAAGTGCTTGCAACTTCCTAACTACTGGGGAAATTATACTGCAAGATTGGCAATTGTTGGTCTAAGCCTTCAGTGCAAATACAGTGGTAGCTGCAACCCTCCCTTAGTCTCTGAGTTGTTGGTACTTCAGCTAAAGCACTAAGTTTTTACTGATTTTTGGAAGCTTTAGAAGATTAGAGATGTTAAACTAAGACAATAGGAAACCCCTTTCAATTGGTAAGATCACCAACACTTTGTGTGGTGCCTATTGTTACATTGTAAGAAAAAAGGGCCAATTAAACACAGAATCACAGAATCATTTAGGTTGGAAAAGATGGTTGGAGTCCAACCATCCCAAAATAGGTCTGGCAGAATAGAATATAATTGATAAAGAGTACCAGGTCTCAGCTAAAAGAGAAAATGCTGAGTATATTGCTAATTATTATTGGAAATGAAGAGGAGACTCCATTAAGTCTCAGAAAAGGGTGGCCGGTCTCGTCCCTTGATGTCCACCTGAACACAGGGTGAATTTACTGTTTACACAGCAATATTCTATTCTCTGATTGTTTCTTCTACACTTTTATCAGGAGCTGGCCCTACTGACAGCCCGTCAGACTTCTTATTCCTGAAACATTTGGAGGAAAAATTCTTACTGGTTTTGACTCTTTTTACTGACTACATCACAAACTCTTGGACAGCCTTATTACATTTCAATATTTAATCTAACACAAATTGATTCCTCCTGTTGTAGTCTTGTGGACTCCTTGAAGTTTGGCCTTCATTTTCTTATTTTCTTTGCCCTGCTGTTTAGCCATTTGAATTTGTCTCATCTCCCACTTCCAAATTTGTCTCTTCTAGAGGGTTTTTTCCTGTGGTAGCTTCCATTGACCTGTGCTCGTAGTAGGTTATCCTTAAGTGGTCTTTATGACATTGTTAAAGCTTTCATTCTCACAGTTCTCCTTTTTTCTTTCTTTCTTTCTTTTTTTTTTTTTAGTTAGTTTCCTAATTTTTAAGCCTTGAGATTGAATTTTAAATTCATCTAGGTTACAGAAAGCCTGTGAAGACTTATCTCTGTGGTAGTTCATTGCTGTTCCTGAGTGCAGGGTGTTTTGTTTCTAGGTTTAATATGTTTGCTTAAGCCGTTGCTACTTCCAATCAACTGAAAAAACATCAGTAAATTATGAAGTAATTATTCATAAAAGTAAATGTGTGTGCTCATAGAAACCAGTATCCCAGTGGGCTTAGTAACATATATTCCAAAGGCTTTGTGTTCAAAATCCTCACAAAGCATATATGAAAAGGTAAATCAGAGATTTTAAGGACTGGAGAAAGAGATAAGGGACTTCCCAATAATGCCTGTTCACAAAGGTAAAAGTGCTTTATATGGGGTCTGAGAGAAAATCAGTAACTAACATTGGCTGGCAAAGTTATGTATCCAAATAATGATGTTTCTGGGAGGATGTTCGTGTTTTCTTCTTTTCTAACTGGACTTTGCAGAAGCAAAGGTTAAGTGTCCTCAATAATGCATATTCTTGATTTACGTGCACACTCTATCCAAACACACACAAAGTTTCTTAATGAAAATAAATCATTACAGCAGACAGAATGAACTGTAGTCCTTAATGAAATCTAGCTCGTTTAAACAAGATTGTTTGGTGTTGGGCTTTTTTTTTTTTTTTTTTTAAAGGATGGATGTGAAATATTACTCTCATTTTAATTGGGAAGGAGAATGTTACAGCTGACAAGAAGGGAAGACTTTAAGCCTATTAAAAGCTGTAAAAGTATAATTCATTTTAACAATAATTACAAAACCCAGTGCAACAGGGAAACTATATATTTCTGAGGAGTCCGTTAGGAGATACAGTCAATGATAATTTTAGGTCCAAGTTTTTATTGCTGTTATAAAATTCATAGAAAAACCAGAATGTAAAGGGAAGGAAAAAATAAAGTGAGACAATCTTTTTCTGATAAAATGTTCTTTGTTAAATATTTGTGGTAATTTTCATTTCAGCTTGAACAGATACCCTGGAGTGCCCTGTTTTTCCAGTAAGATTTAAGGAATCTCTGTTGGGTAGAGAGATCAAATGTGACAATTCACTATTATAAAATCAAAACCAAGTGTGAGAACTTAATAATTTTAAATTATTTTCTAAGTAAGTTATATAATACAGATTCCTATCGTCTAATGAACAATTCCTCTCAATCTTTTAGCCCTGCTTTTTGTTTTGATACACGTGTCCATGAATTTTGTTAACTTCTGCAGGAATGTCCTATAAGATACCCTGCCCAGAGACATTCTGAATTTTCCATTGTTAGAAGTGTTCAAAGTTGTGTTGGAAGGTGCTTGGAACAGGCACATCTAGTGGAAAATGACCATATTAATGACAAGGAGCTTGCAAGGATCCTTGATGATCTAAGTCTTTAAGTATCTTTTAAAATACAGATATAATACTAAACCAAGGATTAAATACCTTTTGTAAGTTCACTATCACAAAAAAAAAAAAAAAAAAAAAAAAAAAAAAAAAAAAAATCTCATTTGCACCTTACCTTATTTTCTGATGAATTTACCAAAGCATCACAGAAAGAACCATAGTGTCTAGTTTGTAGGGAAGAAATACAATGCTTTATCCTGGCTTTCTCATTTGAAAAAGTGTCAGAAAAATCAATTACTGTAAATCAAGCTTCTCACATCAAAAATATTACAGTAAATGACTAACTTTAGAAGAAAATCACAGCAAACCCAAGATAATCTATTTCTAATACTATTTTGGAATAACTGATGGCTTAATGTTATTCTTGAAAAATACTGTGGAGGCAATTTCTGAAACCTTTTCCTCAGCTGCTACATGATTTGAAGAGGTGCAGTTGTGAAGAATGTTTGTTATTGAACATGCTGAACATCACTATTATGCCATTTGTCCCTCGGCTACTCCTACAACAGCAAAGCAGTGAAATCTCTGAGCATGGAAGAAACAGGAGAAAAGTTATTTTACCCGATGAAAATGTGAAGTCACAAAATAATCAACATATCAAGTTTTATGTGCAGAGTTCTTTGTAACATGTGGCTTTTTGCTATTAACATTTAGACATAAGTTCTATTTTCCTTGAAATTTGGTGTATTCCTGGTGTATATTAAATGTGTGGTCTTAACAGTTCTTGATTCAGTACCATAGCAAAGTTTTATAACTTTATTATGTATTTTCACTTTATTAGTACTTTATCATAACCTATGAATTATACTTTGCTTTGATGGTGTTGAACAAGTTGAGAATTTTCAGAAGGAAGTTTCCCTTAGTGTTTTGTTCAGTACCATTTTTGCACAAGTATTAAATTAAGATTCCCAACTTACTATTTCAGAGCGATGTTTTCTGATGATACTACTTACCAAAATTCCGTGTCATCAAAACTGTCCCACAGATTCCCATAACAAAGATGACATAAATCCAAAATATTCTGCATGTCATGTGACAAGAAAACTTGGTTTGCATTTTGGCCAGTGAGAGGATTTTCAATTAAATCAGAAGAATTGTCAGTATCAATTTTTTTTTTTTCAGGGAAATGCTGTAACTGCATTTTTTTTTCTCTTCTGCATAGGATGTACCTAAAAATCCTCTCATTAATTTTGAGTCTAATTTTAATGAAGTTTCTTGTTACTTACCTCAATCAGTTCTCTGTAATTCTGTAGAGTCGTCTTAGAAACAAAACTTTTCAATAAACACTTCTTTTGACCATATTGAAGAGAAGGTATAGTAATGCTGTCCTTTCAGTATTTTCCCAACTTTCATCTTTTGTGTTTAATGGCACTTGTAGAATTATCCATATACTGAAAATTTACACCAGTATAACAACTTTCTTTTAAAAAGTGTGATTACATTAAAATATTTGTGTGACTGCTGATCTCTTGCCTGAGCAACACACAGTCCAACTGAAATTCTTTATGTTTGTTCTTCTGCTGCATTGTGGAACTCTGTGCTGCTGCAAATAGACTGTTTTGGCCTTTTCTACCCAATTTCAATCTAGGTTGTGTTTTCCAGAGGTGCAATAATAGTAGGTTTAATTATCTTTCCAAAATACATCACGGCACTGATGAGTTGATCTCTTTGGCACATCCATCCCATAAACACTGACTCATCTTCCAAGATGAGGTTTTTTTTATGACTGAGCAGAGAATGCAAAAGAGACTGGGGTGTTTCAAAATAAAAATAATAATAATAAAAAAAGCATTTGCTAAACATGAGAGATTATTACAGTCTTGTGGTTATTAACAGTACTTTGCATTTTGCAAGCTCGTAAAGTTCATTGTATAGTAGTAAAAGTACAAGATTACTGTATTCTTATTTTTTTGAGAATTAAGTGAACTTTTGTGGAGGAATATAGGCACTGGACAAGCTTCAAATCACATAGCTAGCTATTAAGAACAGATAATATAATGTTTGATCTTTTTTTGGTGAAACTTCTCAAGAAAATGTCTGTCTTTCTAACTGCAACTTTAGGTTAACAATTTGATTTTACTTTGTAGAAAGTTTCTGAAAAAGATTCTCTCTAAGAGAATGTTTATCTTCTAATGAAGATAAAGGTTGGTTTTCTAAATTATGTTCATATTAATTATTTCTAATATATAAATTATTCATTAGTAATTAAAGTTTTAACTATCAGTTGAGTTAGCTTATAATTAATTTGAAAAAATAGAGTAGTGAAATGTAGTAATTAAACAAGAAAATCTTCTTATTATAATTACTACAAAACTCATATTTGATACTGAATAATATTGTCAATAAACATTAGACTTTAAAAGAAGATTTAGAAGAAACATATTTTCACTGAGAATAAAAAAGAATTGAAAGTTATGGTAAAATGCTTCACCTACATTTTAAACCTACCATATAATGGATAACTTTAAAATGTAGGTGAAGTATCTTGCCATGTCTTTTGGCTTATGTGGCAAATTTAATTAAAAGTCATTTGTGATCGGCGTTTGTTTGAATAGGACAACTGGGAAAACTCATGTATGACTTTGAAAGGAAAATGTCCCCAATTATGTGTGAAACATTTCTAGGTAGCAATAAAGTTTGTTTTTTGAAGTGAGTATTTTAATGTGGCTACAGCTATAGCAGCTTTCCAGGCCTGACAGGAAATTGAGGATACTTGGTTATCATTCTTCCAGGTCTGGACACTACAATATACCAAAGGAGAGCTGTGCATCCTGGCACATCCAATATATCCCATTTGTCTTCCCTTTAATTTGTTAAAGCAACATAAAGGCGCAAGAAACTAAGAAGATAGGCGCCTCTCTGCTTGTTTTTCCACTGTGATTCCTGGTGACCTAATGCAAAACACTTGGTTAAACCGACTGATTTGTCCTCTTCCTGTGACAGACTGAAATGTTGTTGATGTCTTAGTGTATTATCACCATGTTAATGTCAAAAGCATAGAAAGACTTTTTGCCAAACTACAAAGAAGCAACTGCCCCTCTGTGATCACCAAAGCACCCTCTCCACACCCCAGAAATGCCTCCTGACTGGAATTTGGAATGTGACAGGAACCTGAGATAAGGTTGTTGTCCAATTACCTTAGGTTTAAGGAGAAGAAAGTCTCAGGGGAGGAGAATGTATCTATAACAAAAGCCAAATTCAGCAGCTGTGCTAAAAATCAACCCTTGCTGGCCTCTTTGGGGGGAGGAGGAAGAACATTTTGGGAGTGTGATGTTGAAATCTCTCTACATAAAACAAAGGGAGCAAACCCTCGCCTCCAGGAAGGCCACATGGGCATGGGACAGTCATGTGAGAGGCAGCTGAAAGGGGGTCATGAACCATCACAGACCCCCAAAGTGCCCCCAGTCTCATTCCTGAGACCTTCCACCACCAGAGGAATGCAGGTGATGGCAGCAAATCCAGAGTCTGTCACAAGAGGCTGTGAAACTTCTACACCCAGAGGTGGTGTCTGGACATCCCCTGGACACATATTAATCCATTGGACTCTATGTTTTGTGGGACACCCACCACCAAGAAGACCAGAAGATGACCTACAGGACACTGTTGGATTCCGTGGAGTGGTGATACATTTTCTATTTAATCTCTCTCTGTCACTCCCCTTCTACCCCACCCCCTCCTTTTTCTCCATAAAATCAGAAAAGGGTGTTGCCTGACTGTAGTTTGTGTTAAATTTCTTGAATTAAGTCATACAAACCCAAAACTTTTTAGCATACCTCTAATTGAGCCAAGTCAATAACAACATGGTGCATTCCTTCTTTTATTGCTTTTCCAGTCTTCAAAAGGCACATAAACACTAACAAGAATAGTGACAGAAAAGGCCTTCAATTTGTTCTATGTAGTAGTTTTTCTGGGAACCTTAACAGAGGCCGTAATTGGAATCCAAAACTGAATAAAGCAATTGGAAAGGAAAGAAATCTCATATTTATATAAAAAAAAATAAAAAGGCTATCTTTTCATCTTGAAATATAGAGTTGAAATATAGCATTGATTCATATTCTTGTCTGAGAGAATAGAGTAGGATAGAATAGAGTAGAGTAGAGTAGAATAGAGTAGTTCAGGTGGAAGGAGGGCACAACGATCATTTAGTGCAACTGCCTGACCACTTCTGGGCTGGGAGAGTTTCATTACAGCTTCCTTGATACCATCTGTAAATCTGACTTCTTCAAGCTATCCTTAAGACCCCTGCAAGGAAACAGAACTTCTCAAATTATTTGATTAAGCTTCCAGCAAATCCTAAGCTTTCCTGACAACGTGTAGAAAGAGTGTAATTACAGCTGAAGACATCCACAGTTTCAAAAATGGTAACAGGGAACCAGTGAAGACTTAAAAGAACCTTAGGTAGTCCCTTCTTTTGTTGGTTCATGCAGAAAGTGGATAAGCAGGCCACCAGATTCAGAAACTGAAACACAAAATGATGTAAAGCAATCACACTTTGAAAGAGGAGCCCTCGTGCCAAATCTTTCAGAGTACACCTGATGTTCCTGAACACTGAATTGTCAAGGCCTACAAATTCTATTTTTTTTTTTATTATCCATGACAGAAGCTGTATAATAGACCTCATCTAGCTTTGATGAAATAGTGCTCTTTGGTTTTTCCTATTGCTGCAAGATGTAACTTATGTGAGTAAGGGGTAGAGGTTCTGTATCAGAAACAGTGTCTAGAAATAGTAGCTTTTAGCCTTTTGAAAGAGCACTGGAACTGCAGTGAAATGAGAAACAAAACAAAAAAAATTCAAAAAATTGCAAGTTTGCAATACAGCTGAAGACTCCTTCAGAAATGTTTACACTGTTTAGTTGATCCTTTTAAAAATATTTCTAAGTGGTAAGAAACAGAGAACTTAATATTAATTCATAGAAATTGAAGTATATTCATCTTGGCTGAAGAAGCATGAACTCTGGCTGTGTGCAAGCATAGCACAAGTACAAGGGCAAGTTAAATTTTTGTCATGCTGAATCTGAATAGAACTGCATAGATATAGCACCTTTTAATCATGCTTTTGGAAAGAAGAATTTGGCTTCAAAGCTGAAAAGCATTATATAAATTCAGAAAATAGAAAGATCCTTAGGTCACCTCATAAAAAATGACAGAAATGTGAAGTTTACAGAGACAGTTTATAGTTTGCATGATGAATGATGTCTTGAGATACCTTTTTTTCTGACACTAAAAGTCTTTTTTCCAGGTGGAATCTGACATAAATCTAACAGTTTTGCCACATAGTAGTAAAATATGAAATATTAACCCTCCCTTTGTTTTGCAGCTCTGATGTTCACTTCCTGAAAATGTCTGGTTTTCTTCACCAGCTCTTCTTCAGGTGTGCCTACACTTCGATTTCTGAAAGAGCAAGCCCACTAAGCCCACTAAGAATTTTTAATTGGTATATGATTTAAAAATTACACCATCATTCAGAATGGATTCAGAAATGTTTCTAACCATGATTTCACAAGACGTATTTCATTTAACTTCTCTTTATGCCTGAGGAGGGATATGAGAAGAGCTACATTTTAGAGTCTGAGAACAGTCACATTTTAGGGTCTTTAGTCCAATGCTACCCAACAGCATTGAAACAGTAGAACCATAAAGCTGGTCTTTCTATTAGAAAATATTTTTCATGGGCCAACTTGCCTGATCAATAGTAAAAAAACCTTTTTCTCTATTTCTCCAAATACAGCTTTTGTTTTGTAAAAATGATTGATTCTGGGTCTTTACTGTCATATGTAGATTAATTTCCTAGGTTAGTCATGAAGATTTAGACTCATGATGGCCACCACAGAGTATGAAATAATTCTTTCTCTAAACAGAGAAAGTGGGGAGAAAAAAAGAAGGCTTTTGAATAAAGCAATAAGTCCTTTTTGAAAATACCAAAGGATTGATGGTGCTTTTTTTCCTTTCATATGAGCTACATCAGGAGGAATATTCCTGAACCTTCATAAGCTATTTCCAATTCTAGATACCTCCAGATCTAGGTATATCCTGAGTGGACAGCTGTATGAAGGTTATGTGTGAAAGAGTACAATGGTTAGATAATACTGATAAAAAACCCCTGTATCTGAAGTCTCCCCTCCACAGAACTGAGTGAGAAGAGTCTGTTTGTAACAAACATCTTTGTGGTTTCCTTTGCACTTAAACACCACAATGGACTTGGGGGGTGGGGAGGGATTATTTTCCTTTCTGAGGAAATATTAATTTTTATGCATGCATTTAAAACCAACTGGCTTTACACGCTCTCACTTTCTGGTGTGGGTTGCTGCCAGCTGCCTTTCAGTCTTGCTTTATTATGCACAAGCCTGCTCTGTCCCTCCATTCTCCATTCTTTATAGGGAGCTTTCAGCAACAAAATTTAACATGCTCGCTGTTCTAAGTAAATTGTTAAAATAGGTTTTGATTGATATGCTAGATTGTAACTTGGCACAGAACTTTATGATCGCAGACTGTGATAGCTTCAGTAGATACTTTCCCTATATATTTCTGCTGAACTCTGGCCGCCAACCTTTTCTGGGAATTACGACACTGTAGGATGAGTGTGCACTTAAGTGATTTGGTAAAAGATTCCTAAGGGATTGGATGGAAAACTCCTCTGATCCAAAGCGTGCCCTGCAATTCATTCTTGACTTAGACAATTTGTTTCAAATGAGTTTCCTGACGGACAGAGAGTCGTGTTTTACGCATGGTTCGATCTTGTCAGTCCGGCCGTGCCACAATCCTCACGTCTTCTGAGAGGTAAAAATTTGGAGTGAGCTGCTGTGCACTGGTTGCCAAGCATCCTTCTGCACATACCTTTCAGCAGCTGTCACAGACACTGCAGAGTTACGCAGGCACATCGGGAGGATCTGTATATCATCCCCCAGTGCTTACTCGCCCTTAATCTCTTTTTGTAGCAGAGTTATGAAATTTATGAAATGTGAGTTATGAAGCTTGAATGAAATCAATCTCTGCTGCATCCAAATGCTCTTGCGTTTTATCACCTCTTCTGCTGTGACAGGCTCCTTGAAATTCTTCAGCTTCATACTCGTCTGGTCTAGAACACAGGCAAGACCGTGGAGAACACAGTGAAAGAATCACGGAGGGTTTTCCACCCTTTCAGGTTGCATATTAAAACCTTTCTCTTTTTTTTTTTTTCACTTTTTTAGTATTTTGTAGTCCTTTAGATGACATAAAATTCCTTGGGCAGCAGCCATCTTATTAATATAATCCTGCATGGAGTTGGGTAGCATGTGCACAGAGATCACTGACCTTTAGCTTACCTAAGAGAGAGAGGACTTTGACATCTTCATGATTGTCTTTTGCAACTGGAAATGGGTATGTGAATTATAAGATCAGCTCAGTAGCTGTAGAAAAAGTTTCTCTTCAATAGTGCAATGAGTAACAATGACAAAAAAGCCTTTCTGTCTCCTATACTGTGCATGTTGTACCAGAAAAAAAGCTAAAAACAATTTAAACAGGTGTGTGGCTTATGAGTGAGAGCAGACATGCTACAAAATAAAAACTCTGTAGAAAACAAATTAGTTTGAGGTTTCTAAAGAGTACCTGCCTCCTGTTTTTCTCAAAATCATGATTTCATTTGGCACTCCCTTTGCAGAGAAGTGAAATTAAATTTGCGTTGTCTTGTTTCGAGAATACATCACAGCCATATCTGTGGATCTCTCATTCTCAGCAAATTCTACTGAAGGAAAAAACCCCCATTAAAACTGTGGGGGAAAGATCANCCAGACTGCTGTATTGGCTCCAAGAAGGTTTGTAGACTACAGCACTTAATAGTAGGAATCAAACCAATCATTAACACAAGTTTCCAAAAATGTTTCAACAATAAAAGCACAAGAAGGTAAAAGCTTGTTAAAATGAGACAGATGAAGAAATTTGTTTAAAAAATATATAAAATAATAAATATAGAGATTTTAAAATATTTCTTTTGAGAACCATGTTTTCTACTTAAAGGACTGAATTTCTGTCTTATNACTGTGGGGGAAAGATCATTAGTCTACCCTTGTACATGCTGGGCCAAATGTAGATTGGATCCAGCCTCCCCAGAAATGAACAATCTCATTTCATATCATAATTTTGTTTATTATTATTATTAAACATGAAAATAAATAACAGATTTAATTTTCCAACTGCTAACTTGCTACCNTGTATTGGCTCCAAGAAGGTTTGTAGACTACAGCACTTAATAGTAGGAATCAAACCAATCATTAACACAAGTTTCCAAAAATGTTTCAACAATAAAAGCACAAGAAGGTAAAAGCTTGTTAAAATGAGACAGATGAAGAAATTTGTTTAAAAAATATATAAAATAATAAATATAGAGATTTTAAAATATTTCTTTTGAGAACCATGTTTTCTACTTAAAGGACTGAATTTCTGTCTTATTTTTAACTAAACTATGTGAAAACCATAATTTCTTCTTAATAATTAAAAATAGTGTCACAAGATTAATTCTTGACAGAGAAACCTAAGCATGGATGTGCACGATTCTTTCCAGAGTTTATTCATCATGTATCAGGTTTATATTCATAATATAAACATATTATTGAGCACACCTTGTGTGCTCAATATCTTAACCACCAGCATCTGAGCCACTCAACACAGCAGAAAGAATGTCTCCATAAAGGGTGAAAGCATTTCAGCAGGTCTGTTAGTAGATTTGAAAGTGACAGGGAAGAGTTAGAAGTGCTTTAAGTGGATATTTATTCCAGCATCATGTTTACAACACAGAAATATCAGGCCAGAGATAAAAAACAAAACAAAACAAAACAAAACAAAACAAACATTAATAACCCTTGGTTTTACCATTTTTGACTATGAGGTGAACTGCAAGCATTTTCTTCTGTTTTTTTTTATCAAAACAGCAAATTAAGTTGATATCAAGAACAAGATTAGAGATTTATTCAGGTAGGAAAAACAGAGGTTCTTAACTCCACATGTGTGTTTTGCTTACAGGCTTGTGAAAAGCTCATCAAAACATACACAGCTCCATGGTGTTGTCAGAGGGCTTGCTTTTCTTCTACTCTGTGTGTGACAAGAGCATTCATAAGAATCTGAATTTGTGTAAAAACATGCTTGTATAAAACTACGTAGTTTAAATTTGCATTATTCGTTTTGTGATTCAATATGACCTACTTCTTTTGCTAATAACATGGTGTAATTCTTTTTGTCAGCATAGTTTTGCTGTTTGCAGTAACTGAGGATCTGTAACCTAGTGATTACAGAACATTTCAATTCAGTCCCGAGATGAGAAAAAAATAACCCAACAGGTTTACCCTTCTCTGTTATTGTTCAATAGCTACATGGTGAAACCTCCCTCTGAATTGGAAACTCAGGTAGCAATTATGGAGCACTCTACCTGCCACAGTTACAATCTCAGTCAAACGTCCTTAACTTTCTTTAAGAGACCATCCCTTTTGGGGGGGATATTCTTGTTTCTATAACCTCCCATTTCTGTTTTGATAAAAGTAATGATTTACGTTGTAGCTCTTCCTGATCAAACATGCAATTTATTATGTTGTGATTTGTAATAACAGTGTACTGATAGGTGCTGTATTTAGGAATTCAGCAATCTAGCATAGCAGCAGTGGAAGAATTTTCATCCTTATTTATTTTGCATACATACTGATGACTGTGTGTATTTGTCTATATGTGTGTAAACACATCCTATGCAACATAGCCAAAGAACAAGGAAACCTGCAGATATTTTCTGAGTTTTGCATTCAGCTGGAGTAGTGTGAAAGAGCTTAAGTGGGACTAAGTTTCACCTATCAAAAATGGAGAAGAACTGAGGCATAAGCTGATGATTGCCTCAGTACATGTCATTTGGCACACACACAGCAAAAACATACGTGGTTCTTGATCTGGCAAGTGTATATGGTAAAGAATCTGTACCTTTTCATTCAGTCAGAAGCAGCACAACATAAACAATAGAAATTAAGCTAATTGTTAAATTAGGGAGGGCTGTTTTCGCAAGCTGATCACCACCACTAGGAACCAGGTGGTTCGCAAACTGGTCAGAAGATTTTAAGTGTTACAGCAGATCTTTTATGAAAGCAAAGTCAATGGTCATATTTCATAGAATGATTTTTCCCTAGTTTTGGAAAGAAACATGTCTTAGACATGTAAAAAAAATCTAATTTAGGACTCATCCCTCTACCTTTACATTCAGAACTTTCTTCCATTGACTTCAATGGAATTAGAGTCAAGCTTTTAATAACGTGTCCTTTGTAAAATCTAGGAAGAAAGATCAATAAAATCATCAAGAATTTTCTGTTCTAAATACTAAAGATCTCTCAGGAGCAACTGAGGCAGCAGATTTCTTTTACATGGGAATCTGTGACTGACACAAATGAGTACAACAAAATCAGGCACATAAGTATTTCCTAGCGATGTTTGATCACAGCAGTAGAATGACACTGACTATTCACAGTTTGTGATAGGTAGGTTCTTATCAAGTAGCAATGTTTCTTACTGTACTGCTCCTAGTAACTATTATAACATGTATTTCATATATAGATCTATATTTACATATATATATTCTCTCCCATACATATGAGAAAATGAGTGATTTAAGTTCTATTTTCCTTTAGATTGCTATTAAAAAAAATCACATCAATTATTAGCTGAGAAAGCTAATCCATACCCATCATAACTAGTCATGTCATTGTTTTTTTTTTTTTAACTTTCCAAAATGTAGTTATACCTGATACTGCCACATACATCAAAGGAAAAGTTTCCTTCAAGAAAAAGTACTCACCAGAATTGACATGAGGCCTCCAGGTGGGGAGCCCTGAGGACAGGGACATCTCTACATCTAAGAGAAGAGATGTAGGATAGTATCCCCAAAACCCACATTGCATCTCTGCACTATCATCTGTTTTTTATTTATCATATTTTTATTTATCATATTTTTTATTGTCTGCCTTTTATCAAATACTCTTATATGTATATAACTTGCTGGTTTCTGTACAAAATAAGAAACATTTTTCTGAGAAACTCATGACTTCATTGAAGTGCATTGGCCACTGTGGAGATTAGTTATTTTGGAAAATCTATTACAATTCCACATACAGTTCTTCAAAAAGATTGCATACACACTATGTGTCTGCATTTTTTTTCTCTAACTGAAGGGAAAATGTACAGAATGTAATAGAAACAGAAAGTTTTCAGGCACGTGATGTGTTTGTAACAATTTAGGACAAGTTTAAGACAAATTAAAAAATTTAAACATTTTAAGACAAATGAAGAAATAAAGTGCCTCTCATAAAAAAAAAGGAGGGGACAATTTAATAAAAAATTTACCATACAGAGAAATAAATATGTCCACCAAGGATCATTGGATTCTTCATGTAAGGCAAAACTCTCTAGTGAAATTTTGCAAGTGATTAATTTTGCAAGGTTTTCTTCAAATGACATAATTACCTCAGCCTCTGACACGTAGACTGTGGGTAATCTAGAACAGATGTTGCAACTGAAGGTCATCTAAACTGATCACCATTCTGGAGATTGGCAGCCAGCAGCAAGCAATCATTCTGACCGCAGTACAAATGGGTACAAAACTCACTCAAACTGTAGAGTTCAGCCCTTAAAACTATTCTACATCAAAAATTATGATGTATTTTGGGTCCTCAAAACCTAAATTGGAGCTTTTAGTTTAGCATGCGCAATTCGAGGCGCAAATATTAAGATGTAACACAGAAGTCTCTGATTTGGTCAGAAAGTACGATTTATCAGAGCAAATGAAAGCTGCAGAGTCCCCTTGCAATTCGTGTTCTTAGGTTTGAACTGAAAAGGAGGTTGTAAAATACTGTTTTACCCACAGGAACCTCAGAAAAATCTTCACCTTAGAGTCTGATAGTAAGTTAGTTTCCTTTGCATTTTAAACTTTCAGCAAGGCGTGGTTGAGTTATTGTAGCAATATTCCCTTTGTAGGAGTTTAGAACTGCATGGGATACTTTGTCTCAAGGTTCCAGGATGTTGGTGTTAAACAAATAAAATCAGCTATATGGACCTTAAGAGGCTTTGAACTCTTTGCAACTGAACTACTTGATGAATTTAATTCTGATTGTTACTTGATTGATTTAGTAACTAGAATCACATTTTGGATTTTGATGTGAAAATTGAATCATCCAGTTTTTAGTTTTAGCATTAATAGGGAGATTTTGCCTTTAAACTGAGGGCACAGGTCAGGATGGTGCAGATGTTTACAGACAACCAACTACCTGCTTACACCTCAGTTAAATGTTACAACTCTCTGGAAGTTCAAAAGAGGAATTTTGATGTTTATTCACCTCTTCTTTGAATCAATAGTGTAAAGAAAAAAGGATGCACAGATAATTTTTCGTTTAATCTACAAATGGATTATCAAAGGGAAGAGGTCTTTTTGCTGTTCTAGGATACTAATTGTCTTTACTCAGGTGTAAACACTTGCTGACTCCTAAAACGGTAGCTGGATGTTGGCTGGTGATAAGGTAGCATGCTGTGTCTTCTGCATCTTCTAAAATCCCTTCCAACTGCGACTGTGCCACATATTTTCCCACGCTCTTTTGAAGTTTCCAATGTACCTATGGTGAATAAATATTATTTACTGAGACTGTAAGCTGTTCTTATTGTTCGTTTCAGTGGGAGATGTGAGAAACACAAATTGTTTCTTTGAAAAAAAAAAAACAGCCCTTTGAAAAACATGAACAAGTTAGTCTCCTTCTGTGCATTTCTTTGTTGTCCTACTTGCAAAGACTATGAAAAGGATGTCTCTGAGCACTAAGTGTTTTTTTTCTTAACACTGCCCTTAAGGTTTATGCACATTGGTGGGGGGCTCATTTTAAAAATAGCAGAACTGAATATACATAAACTTTTGTTCTCCCACTTAGGTCAATCATGAATAGATCCTTTCGTGCTGCATTAGTTCATATTTTGGTTTTCAGGACTTTCCTTTAATTAGATTCTGTGCTTTGAAAGCTTAACATCTTTCATTTGTGCAGCTTTGAGAACCATCAAGAACCCCTTCAAGGAAGTCAGTTTGCAGAGTAAACACAGAGCAACTGGGCTTTACTGAAGTAATCTTCTTCCCTTAGCTCTTCTTTCTGCTGTTTTGTAACTGATGAAATTTAAGCTGATTTCATCATATACTCATGCATGGTTTATACCCCATACCCAGGAAATTTTGCTTAATTGCTCTTCAAGATTACAAGTGCTAAGTGGAGCCCAAACGTTTTTATATCAAGTTTCTGTTTGTTAACTGCCAGTTTTTGATGTAATTTCCAAGCATTCGTGACTGTAGGCTGCTTTCTAAAATAGTTTTTTTTTGCACAGCATAAAACACAAATACAAGACTTTGAAATATCTGCTGATATAAAGTTTTGCAGAACATATATGAGTGCTTAAACTCAAGTTATAGATAAAGAATAACAGCAGAGTTCTTTGTTGAGTGTTTTATCTCAGTGCAGTCCTATCCTAAAATATTACATATAGAGTTGTCAGAATGTTTCAGATCTATTCCTTTCTCTTTTATCAGTTTTCTTCTTAATAAGGTTGGCTGGAAAACAAGGGTTTTGGTTTTTCATGCAAACTTGGAAGCTTTGAAAAATTCTGTTCTGCAATGAGATGACTGAGAGATTTATTTTCCTTGAAACAGTCTCCTCCAGAGAGAAGACTGATTATAACAAAAAGTTAAGTTCTCACAAGCATTTTCTGGGATATGGAGTGTTCAAAACTTATCTCTCTATCTCTCTCTATAAATTGAGTATCCTTCAGCCCACATTTGTAATTTTTCTGGTCAAGTCTGTCCCTTGTTTTTGAACTACCAGCCCATTTGACCATGAGAGTTTCCCATAGAAGTTATTTCAGAAACAAAAAGACCAGACACATTTCATCACTCACTCTTTACCACAAGTGTTTTTTTTCATAGGTAATATATTTTGTAGAACAATTTTCCTTTAACAATGTTTTTATTTTCAAGGATTTCAGGACAATGTGTATTTAATAATAAATAAGTAAAACCCACTCCCTATTGGTGTCATGCATTTAAAAATAAAATTACAGTAAAACCTGAGTTTCATTTATATCTTCAGAATAGTTTGAGATTTTAAAGGAATACACATCTATTTTTTAGCTTGCTCTCAGTAGGGTAAGTAAAAGTGAGTGTTTGTATTGTTCTATTTTTATCTACTGTCTTAAGTCTTAGAGAAATATAAATTCTAAATGTTCCAAAGTGTCAAACTAGATCCTTTAGGTTAGGCTGTAATTCATTAGGCTTTATTGAGGTATACACCCAAGAAGAGAAAAAAGAGCTCAAAGAGTCTGCTCGTTTGTAGGACATCCCATTTTCTTATACCTCTTTTTCTTTTCTTCTTTCTTTCTTCTGAGGTGGAGTGAAAAATTGATACAGCCTACTGTGTAGACTGAGATTAAAGACCTTATTCCAGCAACACCCTGTTCTAGGTATAGTCTCAGATGTTAGGTTGCAGGATTATCCCTTCCTTTGTATATGTACAGCAATAAAGTTGAAATAGGTGTGTTTTCATGCAATTAGAGGAGTCCGTCACTTCCTTTTGTAATGACCTTATTTTAGAGATTGTCAAGATCTCATAAAGGCTTCAGTACTCACAATAGTACACCCCTAGACATATTTATCTGGACTTGAGCTCTCCACATGGAGAAGTAAATATTACAGTTGCAGACTTGCAATTATTTCCCAGAAACTGGTCATGTCATGCAGCTCAGTCTCAATCACAGCAAGCCAGCTGGGTACAGATCTTTGGCTATACATTTTCCAGACTGAGTCTGAAAGTTCACTTTTTTGATACATATAATTCTTCATTCAGTAAGGTTAGGTTGTTAGAGGCATTTTTAAAACCTATTGGAAAACCAAGCTTTTTAGAAAACTTACAATTTAAGAAATGTGGGAGAGTCATTCTTAAAAAAAAAATATTAATACAGTAGCCAGTACCTCGATTCTTTCAGCTAAATTCTTCATCCAGTAGTTTTGGAAGCATAATTTCTGTGTCTTTTCTGCTACTGTTGTCAGTTTCTGTCCCTCCTAACAAACTCCAAGACTCCCTGGGCCTCAGTGGAGAAGTAAAGCCTTGGAGGCTGTCATCAGCAGGGCATCCAGACCCTGTGACCCTGACGGCACAGTGACTGCAGAATGGCTTCTCTTTTTGAGGCTGTATATTTTATCTTCTTTCTTTTCCACTGGCACCCTATGCTATGTAGCAACTGTGTCTACCTCGGAATCAAACTGAGAGAAATGTTCTTTACAGAGGAGTGTTCATCACTGTGTGAAATATGTTGTCTCTTAAGCCTTACTTGGTAATGATACAGTGTTTTGGAAGTGATACAATGAGGTATTTTCCTTAGCAACAGCATAGTGTTGCTGATAAGCACTTAAAAAATTGTCTTTTTGTAATGAAAACAATTGTACTCAAATTTTCCCTTTCAAATTTTAGAAACTTCTTACTGGGAAAACTTGTGCAGGGATCCAAGAGTAAGATGGTTTCCTTCTTGCTACTTTATCATGCTTCCTGGACTGCTTTGGTATTTTTACGTAGTGTGTTCGTTAAATACATAAATGCCAACCCTACACATTCCTGGAGGGAGACAGGTCTCAGAGACTGGAGAATGTTTCTAGAATAACTATAATTCTGAATATGGATATGGTTACATTTTTTCCATAACATTTCTCAGACTGTATCAAAACTTTACCAGTCCTGTTTCTTTTGTTTCTATTAACATTTTATTTGATTATTTATTTGATTAAAATTTGGTATTAGAAAATCAAGAGGTCTTACCATCCCAAGCATATTCACACACACAGCTTGAGACATTACTGTCTCAGCTGGTGTTTTCAAATCACAAAGGCTGGGATATGATTCACGCTGGTTTTGAAAGGCTTTGTTCATATTTGACCATAAAGCTTTCCAAATGGGAAATGTAACCAATATGAAAGATATTCTGGATAAGTATTTTGAACTGACATTTGTGTAGACATATTTGCACAAGGTATATAAGGTTCTTCTTTTTGAGAGAGCAACATAATGATAGCTCAGATCATGGTTTTGGAAAGTGCCAACCCTATGCATTTTTTATTCATCTGCCTATGACATCAACCCTGAAATTTACAAGAATAAAAAAATGAATCAGAGTAATAGAAGAGGCAATTACCCAAGATTTTAGTGCAGACTGTTGTTTAGCCATATTTTTACCTTTTTCTCCTAACTACGGAAACTTGTATCCTAACTGTCTTAAACATGAGAGTAAGTAATTACACTTGCTAGGTCCTTAAATTTTCTTCATTTCGTTTATGTGAATCTAAGCTCTTTTGTGTTCTGAATGTTATTTCTCCATTGCTTATACTGTGTTCTCTGCTTCCAACTAAGATAAAAGGTTCAGCCATCCAGGCTTTTGCAGTAACCTGAATTTTGTGGTTGGCCTTCATTTTTGATCATTCTGGGTTGCTGGCTAAAATTTTTGGTAGAGTTGTTGTATCCCCTTTCTTTCAATGCACAGGAGAATTCTTATGTTTGTGGTTAGAAGAAAATAAAACGTAGGTAGGCTGCTTTGCATGCTCTACTCCTTAGAAGAAGTACTGCTTTTTTCTCTTTTTTTTTGTTTGTTTCTTTGTTTTGCTTTTGTGGGTTGCATTGGGGTTTTTTTGGTGGTGTTGTTGGGTCATTTTGTTTGCTGGATGAAGGTTTTTATAACTGTTTGTTTTCTTCCCCTTTCCTTCTTTGTCAGGTATACTGCTGCAAATTAAAAGGATGGTTTATTGCCCTACAAAAATATATTTTTACAAAAAAAGGGCTTATTAAGAACATTAGTTTGAGAGAGAGGAGGTTACTACTAGTGCACTATAAATCAAACTTTATTATTTATGGTAGTTTCATAGGTGTTCAGTAATAATAAATGACGCATCAGGTAAGGCACTAGTAAGAATTCTGCATATCTGAATAATTCAGTGATTCTGTTTAATCTGTGAGAACAGATCATGAAGCCTCTCGGGCTCCCAGTGAGCCTAACGAACATAAACAATGAATTAATTTTAGGTCAGGGATATAACTTTGAAGTACCAAAGCAATTAGAGTTTAATTAAAAAAGGTGTTCATGAAATGTAGTTCATATAAATTTTGTTTGGCATAAGAAGGAGCTTTCAATACTAGACTGAAGTTCTTGATACCAACACTGTCACTCTCAGCTATTTTTCAACCTTGTAACAGTTTTAAAAATTAGATGTTTGAGGGTTCCTTCAAAAGCAGAAGTGACATACAGGCTTTTG
>VXAW01001539.1:453297-467487 GCA_013399735.1 Tyrannus savana
AAAACATTTTCTATTTAGACTTAGAGATTGCTGTCTTCTCAGGACCTGATTAACAGCCTTTCACTTGTGCTATTACTAAATGGCTGCAAATTACAGAGCTGTACAGAGGGATATCTTAAATGCAATGCCAGAGAAAACAGTGACTCCTTTTTTCTTACTGTTGTAAGTTATATGTCCTCTCTAATTTCAATTTAATTTATGGAAAATATTTAAACAACAACAGCCAAGAATGAATCTTCACAACAACAAACTCTATAATTTGTTATTGCACTAATATTGCTTAATTGGTTTAGTATTAGTAAAATTACCATGCCAAAATTAAAAAAAACACTATATAAAACTTAAAATTAAAACTATAAAAACACGACACTTACTGTAAGTTACATATAGTTAAATTGTGAATGCTTGTTTTGACCAGATCATAACACTTTACAACAAGAAAGATGATCTACAGTAACCATAAAGGGTATATTGTGGTTAGATTGCTCCTGTCAATTTGACATCTTTGCTGCATATCTGTAAAAAACAGTGAAGGTTTTAACAGTGCCCACAGCCCATTTTTTGTACTTTCAGTAAAACACTTTCAGTATTGAATATATGAAACATTTAATTGCTCTCCACAGTCTAATTGCTAAACAAGTTTCTTGAAGATCTTGACTGTTCAAAAGCGAGCATTTGGCTAATTGTGTTTAAGTGTGAGTGTACATGTGGAGTACAGAGAAAATAACATTAGGTGATCAGGCTGATAACCACTTTTGAACTGCAGTTTGAGCCTGTTCTTACATTCATTTATCAGTGTTGGTTTTAGTTGCATTAGTGCTCTCTTGAAACCCTTTTTATGTTTTTTTTTTTTTCTCACTGTATCTTCCTGGTAGCTGTTCTCTTACACTGGAAAAAAATGTTAAGATTACTTTTAAGGAATCAGATAGTCTCAGCATCTGGCTAATATCTCATTCTGCATTTTTCACTTTTTTCTCCCTATCCTGTTTTCACCCCATCTTTTATTATTCCGCCCTGATTTTGTATTCACTTTCTTAACATCTAATACATCTTCTATCTTCTATTTTCTTTGATCATTGTTGCCACATTTCAGAGTAAGAGACTGAAATGTTAGTGGTGAATCAAACAATTGTCCATTTGCAAATGCAGAAAGGTGCTCTGCTGAGGCCAGCTGTACACCCCCCTAGCCAAAGTGGAGGAGCAGAGTTTTTGGGTGTGGGTGAAACCTCTGATTTGCAGAAGAACAACCCCTGCGCAGAGGTGGTGCTCACTCACCAACCTTTGTCCAGCAACAAGCTAGGTTTTGAGTCAGAGGAGGGAAAAGGCTGAAAAGAAGCAGATCCTGTGAGGGGGGATAATGCTTTTTATCATACCAATGTCTTCCTTTACACAGTGTAAAAACCTGGTGGAGCTATTGGGGCATTCACACGCAGGCCTGAAGGTATCCATCCCTTCTGGTAAGAAATAACTATGCTGGCATGAGAAACAGCTGCCATCTCTTAGAAGGCATCATAAACCATCAGAGACCCCTGAAGTGCCCCCAGACCCAACTCAGGGGCCTTGGACCAGAGGACTGCCCAGGAACCACAGTGTTGCAATAGACAGTTGCAAAACTCCCTACCCAGGGAAGATGCCTGGGTGTTGTCACCTGGACCCGAACATATATTAACCCATGGCCTTCATATTTTGGGGACATCCCCCATTCCCAGTGGACCAAAACTGACCATCATTCAACCACATGACATGTAGATTCCAACAGTCATTGCTGGATCCACGGGTGGCGATATATTTCTTCTCCTCTATCTACACAAAATTTCTTTCTCCTTCTTTCTTTTCCTTACATTTTTTTCCTTAAGTATTTCCTTAAGTATAAGTCTTTATACTTTGATATTGTCATATAACTCAGATAATAACCAAAATGGCTACTGACCTTCTTTCCACTGCAATCAGGGTTCAGGTGGAAATGCCCAGATACCTCCCACAGGTTGGTTTTGAGTCATTAACCTTTAACATTTCAGTCTCTCACAGTAGCTGGGTAAAAGGCATAACACTGTCATAAAATACTTTGAGTTGGAGGGGAGCTTTCAAAGGTTATCTGGCCCAACTCCTCAAATTACTGTATCACTCATAAAATTATGAGTTGCTAGGAGAAAAGCCAATCAGCAGGACATCAGGTGGAGAAAAAAGTGAGAACTAAGTAACTAAAGAGAAGAAAGGTCCACTCAAACCTATAAAGGTTAAAATATGTGCATATATTTCTTAATCTTGCTAATCAGTATTTAAGAAAATTGTGTTCTAATGCTTTCCTCAAGAATTTTATTATTTTTCAAATCCTGATCAAACTTCATAGTTCAGTATTTTAAAGCAGTCCTTTATCTTTTTACTATAGTTTATTAATTAGTGTGTTTTATCATCTACCAGATTATTAATATGTCCTAATGCTTCTCCAAACTCATGCACTGATAATTCAGTACTTGAAAAAACTGTCCTATTTATCCACCTGTATGAAATTTAGATATCTACAATCTTTATGCCTTAAATGAACTTCACTATAATCGGCTAGATTTTTAGGTAGTTTGGTTTTTAATTTGTAAGTGAGCATGAGGTTACATAAATTAGGAGTAAAAGATTAGAAATATTAGAACAACACTGGCAAAAACTAATCATTAGAAATGATGACCAAAGAATATTCAGGACTTACTACCAAAGATTTGATCTCCTACTTGCTCTTTCTCAAAGTCTCACTCTTTTTACTCTTTTTCAGAGTATTTTCTGCATAATGGTACATTTCAAGAAGGGAAGGAGGGATTTTATTTTCAGCCAGAGGGGCCTGTAGCCTGATGCTTGAGCACTTAATGGGGAAAGAGGAGAGAATCTTCTTCATCATCTTTTGGGATACCTGGTTGTGTGGGGAAAAAAAAAAAAAAAAAAAGAAAATCCTTATTTTTGACCCTTGGAAAAAGAACTTTATTTGGAGGTTTGATCAAGTGCTATAGGCACGGAGGAGAATTGCTGTAGTATATATCAACTCAGGGGAGACATCTCCAGGAATTTTAATAGGTCATTAGGAAAACTTTGGTTCAACTTCGCCCTCAAAGTTTCCTATTGGTCAGGTTTAATTATCTATTCAATGTCTGCACCATGCAAACAGGCCTTCAGAAAATGTAAATCTCCAGATTCATATTTAAATTTGAGCTTCCTATTTCCCAATTTACATTACTGAAATCAAAAGATCATCACTGTTTTGTCTGTCTATATCACACTCTGAAATTCTTTACTGGTGCTTTTCTTAAAGCTGTATGTTATTGGCACATAAAAGGAAATATAGTTAATAATAGACAACAGTACTTATTATTATCTTGATATTAATATTAAAAATTAGCATTTTTATATTATTGTTGATTTTAATAATTATAATAGTCTTTCCTAAGTCACAAATAATTCTGGTGAAAAGACAATGTGAGGGATATTGCCATTTCAAAATTCTTATCCTATGTTAGTGGATGAAATCAGAGGAAAAAATAAAGTTTTAAAACTTTAAGCATCAATTAAAAATAAATGTATATTAAAGTATATAAGAAAAATATTTGTTTAGTAATTCAACATAAAAAATCAAATTTAGGAAAGCTTTATGGCTGCCATACAATAAAATTCATCATACTGTGAAACAGATTGTACAAATAATACAGATGTAAATAAATGTTGTCGGTTCTATTACCATTGTTAAGTCTTTGTGTAGTAAAAATTCTATGGCTAGCTACATATAAATGAAATTAAATGATAATTTTTGCATTTTAGAAGTAAGATTACTTTCTAAAATTATGCTTTTGTAAACATTCTAAACACTGGCCTTATAGCCTAGTCAGTCAGCAATGAAATTAAATGATCCGCTCCCAAAAAGGGCCTGTCATTATGTGTTGATATTTGCATGGGCAGCCACCGTGGTTGCAAAGAGGGTGTGTACAATCTCAATAATGAGGGAGGGAACTCCCCACCATAAACAATGCACCAGGAGCAGAACTCAGATGACACTCATGACCACTGACACATCCTCTAATATTGTTCTTCTTCTTACTGAAATATTGCATTCTTATGTCTCCCATAGTAACCCTGAAGCTGGAAAATGATACAAGACATGGTTTTCCAAAGGTTGCTCTAACAATTAACCATCAAGCTGTAGTAATTTCTAGCGAACAAAAGAAATCTAAACTCTAAACCTATGCAATAAAACTGACAAATTAGGTTTGGCCATTGCAGAATGACATATATTATTATTATAGTTCCCCTTAAGTTGCCACAAAATCGTATGTTCCAACAAGTTTAGGGTGGTTTCCCCTCTTTTTTTTTTTTTTTTTCTTTTGACACATTTCCTATTTCCAATGTTGTAAAAATATGCTTTTCCTTTTGGGGGTGGGGAGAGGGAAGAGACGGCCTCGTATGTGAAGACTGCTGCGTCCTTCCTCTACGCAGAGCAGTTACATATTCCACTTTTTCATAGCACTTTTAATGTTAAGAAGCAAATAATGATTGCTGGAGCAGTTTTGAAGATGAACACTTGAAAAGAAGTGTGCTAAAAAAGATTTAGTGATTAGGCTGACATTCACCATCACTCCCATTGTAAAGGAAGGAGGAAACTTGTTTATGTTACAAAGCTCCTTGTCTTCCTTCCACGACAGAAACAATTCAACCATAAAATGAGTGAATGCACCGCCAGGGAAATCCCAGAGCTTTCCAGATATGTTATGAACAGTGATGTGTGGATTTGGGGAAGGAGCCAGCCTGCCAAGAGACTAAAGCCCATGACAAAGCGTTGACTGACAATTCGAAAGCAAGCAACAAAATTATTTATCCTCAATATGAATAATAAAAGTTTAGATCTCCTTAGTCAAGCTGATTAGAGACTGTAAAGGAGGGAGAGCTAGTATAAATAAAATGCTGTGATGTCTTTGCCAAAACAGAGTAAATCCTGGGAAGAGACCAATTAATTAATGTCACTCTGAATAATTATTTGTGGTGGTGTCTGTAACAGAAGATCCCACAGACGCTGCAAGCTGTCGCCTTAGAAATTGGGCCTCCCTAATTAGCTAGGTGGCATACAGGGTGGGTCCTTCAAGATGGTACACCGTCTGCTCTGACTAACATGCAAGACAAGCATTAGCAGCGATGAGGCTGGCAAAGATGAATGGAAATGAGAGCCCCAAAAACAACAGTGCGGGGAGCTGGTGTAGCAGGTCAGCACAGAAAAACTCCTGGAGGCAAATTAGAGTCAAACAATCTATTAAAACATATGGAAAACGGCAATTTAAAATGAAACATGTTGCAAGGGTGGTCAGTACGTGTTTTTTGAAGGCTAAAGAAATGCAGGGATAAAACAGCTTACTGATAGATGATTTAAGTATCAAAAGCTCAGACACAGGGTAGAAAATTGTTGCTTTTTAAGTAATGGTGTGATACATAATTTTCAAAACCAAGAACCGTTACTGCGTTTTCAGCAAACAATGTTGGGATAAATTAATTACTGAGATGCAGTGCAAATGAGCGTTTCCTATAATGGAACAAATATTATAGGTGCATGAAAACTGCAGGTAACAGAAATTACACACTAATAATCACAGTTACGAAAAACTGAGTGATAAATGAGGGGCTTCAGTGACAAAGATCATCTGTTTTGTGAAGACACTGGGGGAGAGAATGATGAGGTGTGAAGGGTATCCTAAAGCCACTCAATAATTTATTTAAAATCTGAATTTCACCTTATTCAGAAGTGTTGACGTAAGTAATATTACAGAGGATATTAACAACTAATCTGATGAACAGTCTAAGAATCTTGGTTCTAATAGTATTTGGTAACACTCTTGTATCAAGTGCATTCATGTGTAGAGTGAATTGTTTTCAGATTCCCTTCCTTTCCTAGCTGACAGGAGAAGATATGGAGGTTTGTACTGGAAACAAACTGACACACAACCTCTAAATTAGTGTTTGGTGGATGTGTCTTTGGTCTCAACAACAAAGCCCAGTATATTTCACCTAATTACTAAGCCAAGCTATTCAGAAATGGTGGCAAACCACCTGTAGGAATATCATAATGTACCCTATTTGATACATCAGCACAAGCTACTGGAGACAATCTGTGTTCAGTTATATCTCTGGATTTTCTCACTGAATATCTGATCTAATTTGTAGTCCAGAAATATTTGAATGTGCTTTGTTGAAGTAAGAATCACAAGTTATTGTGGTGATTCTTCCCTTTTTTGCCTTTACCCAGCTCATATTGAACACTCGAAACAGTTGTTCTGCTTCCCTGCTCAAAGCCATTCTTGAAATCTGGCTCCTTGGAAACCTTTCCTTACTGTCTCCCATTACTCATCATCCTTCTGCTTCAAAGTTTCATTTGGGTTTTTCTTTGCTTCCTTCCCCTTTATCATTTATCCTTTAGCACATATGTGAACATACCACTGCCACTCTCTAGCTGAGGGTTCACTTCAGTGCTGAGGTATTGAAAGTGTCTTTAGAGCTCTGGAGCCTCAAAAAAGACCAGCAGATAAAAAGATCAGCTTTCCTGAAACTCAGTCTGGCATCCTAAGTTACCCTCATTGCAGCCCATGTTCCATGTTCATTACTAGCCTTACCTTCAAACCTTCATTTGCCTTAAATTTTTGTACTCACTTGTACTTAATGGAGGGAAATACTTTCCCCATGATACATTAGTTTTTCTAAAGAAATTCCTTTTTTTTTCCTTTTTTTTTTTTTTTTTTTTTTTTCCCCTGGTAATATAAAAATTGCAGAAATACCCTACCAAAATACCTACCTGCATCCAAGCCAAGAAGGGCTTAAATACCATGCCCAAAATGCTGGGTGAAATATATTTTTTTTTCCTTATAGAAAATAAAAACATTAAATTAGTCACTGTGAAATTCCAAGGTAATTTTGGACGTTACTTTCAAAGTTTCCTTTGTGAAATACATGATACATTATTTAAGAAAACTCAGGCTTTTGAAATCTGTTTTATTGAAATGTAAGCAGTCTTAGAAGACTAGTTCTTTGATCCATCTACCAACTAAAACTTTAGCTTTCAGATGTAATTAAAGCAAAATATTCTTTTTGATTGACTTTTCAAATAATAGGAAAAATATATCATTTGTCCTGTTAAAAAGCTACAACTGAGTTCCAAATTTGCAATTTGTTTGTAGGATAGGATTATTTCAGAGACAATTATACTTTTGAACTTGTGGTGAAACACAACCACACACATTTATTTATATCAGTGCACTTAAAGCATGCATTTGACAAGAATTTCTGGTATGATATTCTCTGCAAAATTTTTGCTAAAGGATTGCCCACTGTTATCATACTATTGGGAATGATTATCTGCAACATTTCTGCTGCTTCTCTAATCTCTTGCATATAAAGTAAGTGAATTGTCACTGTGTAGTTGCAAAGATATATGACATCTTCTAACTGGGAAAAAGATATCTCACCATGATTTTGTCAGTGTCGATACATTTTTCATGCCTTCTTGAACCTATTGCCTGTAAAGGAAATTACTTATTTGGGAATTTCTTTTGTCTGCTTTTATGAAACTTTCAAATTGTCTTTGTCTCCTGTTCTTTGTGAGAATATTCAATTTGTACTCTCTAGTTGATGTTTAAGTATTTCTATCTCACTTTTCTACTTAAATTCCTTTTTTTTTCAATTTTTTTTTTTTTTTTTGCAATCTTCTATTTGGGGTTTGGGTTTTTTTCAGTAACAATATATTGAATATTTTCATTCACTGATCACATGGAATTAAATTTTTTTGATCCTTTTCAGTGTAAATTAAAAAAAAAATACATCTTAAAATAAAAAGGGTTTGATTGACTGAATACAAAAAGGAAATGTTAATTTAAAACCTCAGAATGAGAAATTCACATAACAAGAAAATTATATTGACAAATTATATTGACAAAACCATTCGTAATCTGTGATGAGTCTTTACTGAGTCTGTTGTAAGGGATTTCAACTTTAGTAGTTTCAACTTTACGATATTCTGATAAAGTTTTATTAGTTCTCTGTCAGCTGTCCTCTCAATGTTGTGTATCTTCTTTTTCTCCTTCTGTGTTCTGGACAGCTGCTCACGTGAGCTCTGCTACAGAATTCATCTCCCACTCCAGACTCACGATGCATTGTCCCTTGATAGCATTTCTAAAGGCATTTCATGGTAGAAATATTTAGGAAATGATCAGCAACTATTTTATTTGTAGTTTTTAGTTAATATTAACCTATTTATCTATCAATTTATTTATTTATTTATTTATCTATTTATTTATTTATTTATTTTATCCCCTCTATAGTTGTGCTCTAATAAACTTTAAACTTTGTATTGGTAACTTATACAATTAACTCAAATGTGATCTCCATGTTGTTTAATGTCTTTAAAATAAAACTTTTCCATGTAAATTTAGCTCTGTTTCCTGACATGACACGCTTCCAAATTAAGTCTGAAGTTTTGAAATTTGGAAAAGTCGGTGATTGAACTGTGCTCTAACAGAGCTTAAAAGTTCCTCCAGGCACGAGGGATGCCCTTTGTAAGTAAAAGTTTGCGTTGTAGTCAACTACTTTGTATTATACTGCTCACCAACAGAGAAAAACCACTGTGTCTGTAACTGGGGTGCTAAGAGGCTAAGCTTAGTTGTAATCCTGTGTCTGACAACAGTGTAGACACATGTAAAATTGGTTCAAATATCTGATATAGATGTAGGTCTAGGACGGAAGTATACAGAGAAGGCACACCCTGCTTTCTTTTTATAAGACAGCAATACAGGTCATCTTAACTGAATCTGAAGTAAACTGAGTTTCAATTTCTCAGGAGCAGTCGAGCATTTTGAATCTACCAATTACTTCCAAATCTGATTTTTCTACTTTGTTATTTACAATGGAATTTTGTTAGATGCAGTCTTAAGTCACAATTTCATTTTTCTAAGGTTTTGGCTGAATGCATATTTAATTTTTTTTAGTACATTGCTGAGGGTTTTTTGAAATAAAAAGTAATATAATGGAGCAGAGGTTCTCTCTCAGAGTAGTATACTACTTTGGGATCAGGGAATCTTCAAACCTGAAAATATCATTTATTTCCTCTCTCTTATCAGTATTGTAAAAATGCAGGGGCAAGGATATTACAGTAATAAAAAAGTAGCAATTTTTTTAAGACTGAAATTCACTGAACTGGCTCCAGAGATATAATAAAATAAAATAATTTCAGCATTAGTTAATAATTAAAATAAGCTTATATAACCCTAGGTTTTTACCATATAGAGTTGGTTGAGGGAAATATGAAACATACCGTTCCATGTTGCCTTGTATTAGGAGAAGACATGTATTTTTACATGCTCTATAAGGTATACATGTATTTTCTTATTATAAATCTATAAAGATAATTTAATTTACATTCAAACACAGTTTTATTTACTATTATTTTAAAAATCCATATCCAGGCATGGGTGGAAATGGACACATTCTATTAAGAAACCACCGGGAAAAGTGTGCTGATTGGCAACTGGAACTGCCTGCACAGGTTCCTAATGCTTCTCAGAAGTTTGCTTTTTAATCATTACAGACAGGAAATTTAATCTCCAGCTGAACATAAATAACAACAAAGACTACATGACTCAGCATAAAGCTGTAAACCTAAAAGGGTCATAAAACACAAAGCTCCCTATTAAAAAAGGCTTACATATGAAAGGGTAAACAAAACATTTGTATTCTGGCTCCAGTCAGTGCATACTGTTTAGCAGTCTGGAGGAGAAGAAAAAAGCATCCTTTTCTAAGCAGGCTCCTCAAAAATGCCAAATGGCACTAAGCATTGTAGTTTTTTTCTGAATAGATAGGTTGTGTCATTTGATGAGGTAGTATTTTTACCTGGTTTGGAAGGTGTTTAGATGAGCTTCATATTTTGATACAGAATGGTGTTTATGTGTGTTAGTAAGGTTGTATGTGCTGTATTGCTGTCAGCAGTATAGCAAAGTAATGAGTATCATTTCTTCCTGTTTGCAGGCAGTTTTGACAATAACATGAAATGGGCAGAAACAAATTCTCTTTGTGAGTCTAAAAATAAAATATCTACTAAATTAATAATGGGCATACCCTGAAACAGTGGTGGCATTTTTATCAGTATTTCTAACAGAGGAATATTCACAGTGGTTATATAAAAATATATAGAAAAACTTGTACATCTATTGTACACATAAAAGACATACTTCTAATTTTCAAATTTATATGGACACAGTCAAAATTGATTGGTTTCACAACTCAGTTCAGTTCATGATTCAATCTGCTTCTATAAAACTTACTACAGTGTAAAAAAATGTACTCCTTATAAATAGAATAATATTTTCAATGATAGGTAGCAAATTCACACAATTGAAAATTAACCCTATTGGTGTAAAAACTGCTTCCATCAGAAAACAAATGAACCAACAAACAAAAAGGGATTCGTTCCCTGGCTTCAGCCAAACCTCCCACAAACAAAACTTTATTTGAAAATCAAATCCTTTGCTCCCCCAGATAACAGCAGCATAGGTTCCAATGTAATTATTCTCGTATCACCATCTACTTCTTAAGTTAAAAGCAGCACCAGGATTCATGTCTGAGATAAGAACCTAAGATAAGTACCCCATTCATGGGCTAAGTGAAGTTAGGCTTAGGGTCAGCGGTGTCCAGTGTATTTCACTCCCTGCAAAGCCAAAGCAAATACTTTCTGCACTCTGTATTCAGAAAGAACTGCAGATTAACAGAGGCTCAAAGAGAAAGAACAATATAGCTCTTAGGGGACTGTGAAGTAATCCTTCCCAGTTACTTATCTACTTTGCAGATCCAAACGTTGCTATGGAAAACCATTAAAATGGGAAGTTTTTTCACATGAACTGAAAGAGTTATATTATTTGTGATACATCTATTCTTAGGCCATACACAGAATTTGGAGCAGAGCAGCAAGTTAGATTTAGAAATGGAAAAGTGTCCTTGATTTCAGTCTAATGTCTCAGTTTCAAAATTTGGTCCTCTATTGATATTGAGGATATTCCTAGAAATTAATTTCCCTTAAGATTTAAATTTAGTATTATTTTGTTATTTTTGAATCATATTATTTTGTTGGGCTCGGGCAGAAATGGTACTTTTTTTACAGATGAAAAATCAGGTATTTTGTGTAATTACCAGAAATCAAGAGGTCAGGTGTGAACTACGGTTGGCAAACATATCAGTATGATTTGGCACCAGCATGCAATAAAAGTCTTTAATACAAAGAAAACTCACTAAACCATTCATGTTGATAATTATAATTGCCTGGACTTCTACTTCATAAATGTGAAGCATTAGAAAACACGTCGTGTCTGTCCTCACTCAATCCACCTGAAAATTTTTGCTATGTTGTATTAAAATGTCACTAAAACAAGTTTATAGAGTAACTTCTCTCACCTCAAGCAAGATCAAAAGATGTTCGTCATACAAAGGCAGGCATGCTTAGAGACATATAAATATGATGGTTAGCAATGGAACACTCAGTAATGCACACTAATTTGAAAGAAGATTTTCCTTGCACGAACAATCCTAAAAGTTACTAAGTACCGAGGTTTGACCTGCTGGGGAGAACGAATAGAACATTTCAGAGCAGACACAGAGTTCAGGGCTGTGAAGTTTATCATTTGCAGTCAAATGACACATGCGGACAAGCCAGACACACACCCACACGGCGTTTGGAGGCTGTAATGACACTCAGACATAGAGTTAGGGAGCTTAACTTTTAATCTGATAAACACTTCAGTTTTAAGAACTTTAACCCTTTGAAGAGGAGGTGAGAAGCAGCACAAACCCTATTTTTTCTTCCTTCACGGCATACCAAACCTGAATTTTTGGGTTTAACTTTAACCCTCCTTTTCTCTGTATTTTTCCTCCAAATATGGAATGATGTTAAAATAATTGCAAAGCTTGTATGCAAATAAGAGTTGGTGCAAAGTGATAGAGGGAAGACAGGAAAATCTCTTCAGTTGAGATAAAAGAGAGTCCAGAAAGTACACAAAACATTTATTACTTTCTTAAATCTCTAAAAGTTTGCAGATATTAGGTCTGATGCTGTGTGTCTGAAGAAGACTGTCAGCAAATATACACCATTACCAAAAATAATCTAAGCAAAGTGGAAAGGGATATTAAAGGATTTAAGGTACATGTAAAAAGAAAAAAGGATAGCTCAGGTGACCTATTGTACACTGCTTGTATTAAAGGTACATTTTCTCCAGTTACTTCTACTTTGTTCCTTTTTCTTTCCAGTGCTGGCACACTTATGTTCTGCAATTGAATTTGTCATTTGCAGAGACATCATCTTCTAGCCTATTGAGATGGGAGATGCAGGAATAGTCCCCAGTAAACCTCCTTCATAACAGCATTTCTTTCCTCTTTCATTATGGGCAAGACATGAAATACAGTCCCAGAGGAACTGAAAAGAGAAGAAGGTGGTCTTAATTAGTATATATTTTCAAAATCTGTTTATACAGAAAGGAGAAATTTTGGTGAGGAAAAAGGGGGGGCTATTGAATGATTTTAGGTCATTAGGCAAGTTGATTCATTTTGAAAGGGGAAAGGTAGAGCAACATAAGAGAGAAAGAGACAAGAAATTTTCCTTTAATTCTTTTATTGTTCTTTAATAAAACATTACAGCTTTATTTGAGAATTTCATTCAAAAACAGAACTAATATGAGGTGTGAACAATACTGGAATATTTTCTTGTCTTTGTGTAAGTACTTAAGTGATGTCAATTCTAGTGTCTGTTTTTGCTTCTAGAAGTTAAAAGCATGAATAAATAAATCTGGTTTACTGAAAAACATGTTCAGCAACAGAGTACTTACAGTTGGCATCACTTTGTGTCATGATTCGCTTTCTACCTTATGACTGGTGTATTACAGTAGTCCAAAAATAAAAAAAAAACTATTATAGAAAATACAAACTACTGAACCATTTGCAGTTTAGGAGATGATATACATAGCATACACTTCATTAACAAGAACACAAGGCCAACTCAGTGCCAGTTAATTGTCTCTGCCTCTCCCTTAATGTTCAAGGTCACTAAAAGGCTAAAACCAAACCAGCATATTAGTCATATTTTGGAAACAAAACATCAGCCTCCAGCCTTCAAAGAGAAGTTGTCGAAGTATGGGCTGGATGAGAAGGCAGTGAGATGGACATCTCACTGTAGACAGGCTTAGAGAGTTGGGCTCATTCAGCCTGAAGAAGAGAAGGCTCCAGGGAGACCTGATTGAGATCCTCCAGCACCTAAAGCAGACTTGTAAAGAAGAAGGAGAGTGACTTTTTACGTGGGCAAGGGGAAACAGTTTTAAAAGAGGACAGATTTGGGTTATTTCTTGAGAAGAAATTCCTTACTCAGTGGGTAAGTCACTGGAACAGGTTGCCAAGAGGAGTGGGTGCCCTGTCACTGGAATTATTCAAGGCCAGGTTGAATGGGGCCCTGAGCAACCTGATCTAGTGTGTGGCACTCCTGCCATGGCAGGGGCTTTGGAAGATCATTGGATGACCTTTATTGTCCCCTCCAACCCAACCCATTCTATGACTCTATGATTAATTATCTGGATGGCAGGGCAGAGTTTACCATTGGCAAGTTTTATGATGATACAAAAGTAGGAGAAGTGGCTGATCCACCAGAGGGTTGTTCTACCAACCATAAGGACCTCAAGAGATGGGAAAATGAGATGACAGGAACCTCATGGAGTTCAATGCAGGGAAGTGCAAAGTCTTGCATCTAGGGAAGAATAACCCCTGTGTATGAGGCCTGCCTAGGTGGAAAGCAGCTTTGAATAAAAATAACCTGATGTCCCTTCCAACCTTAACCATTGTGTGACTCTGTCTTGGAAAGAAGTATCTGTTTTGTTGCAGTGGGAGGATATCTGTGATTCATTCTGGTTTTGTCATACATATCTGCAGGTATTTTGAATAATAAGACAAAGAGGGAGGTCACTGAAAAACTGAGACGAATTTAAATTGCATCTGTCAGGCATCCATAGTGTTGTTTCTTCTCGCTGAGCCCTTCTCAGTGATTGGCATGCCACTATGCAATATTAAAAGATATAGAAAGAAACTTACCCTACTAACCAGTCTTAAAGTAAGGTGTGAAAATGAATGTAATATTTTCATCACCAAAAAAAAAAAAAA
>VXAW01001539.1:467493-487896 GCA_013399735.1 Tyrannus savana
AAAAAAAAAAAAGGATTTTCTGATAAAGATAATAAAACAGTCATTTAGGCTGCAGACCTTGGTAAGTTTAAAAGTAATTAATGGTAATTTTAAAATAATCTAAAATATACATTAAAAAGTCTTCTATTAATAACATTATACTGAGTTTACGTGGCAAATTTTAGTAGTGAAGTGTATGGAGAGCTACAGGGGTAGCCTCTGTAAGGAGAAACCGGGGTTTGCCTCATGCTGGGCAGAGCCAATGCAGTTGGGTCAGGAAAGGACTTCCCATAGGAAACACCTGAGCTCATTGCAAAGCTGACAGTACCTGGGGAAAACTTATTTAAGAAAGGGTAAAAACCATTTTGAAGGAGTTGTGAGACAGGAGAGTTGGAAAAATGTGAGTTAAACGACCTTGTAGACTCCAGCATCAGAGAATGGGCTGTAGGAGGTGCTTTAGGCACTAAAAGAGATTCTTCTGTGGTCTGTGGAGACCAAAAGGAGGGAGTTGTCCCTCTGCAGTGCATAGAGAGGACCCCAGTGAAGCAGATGATCCCTGCAGCCCACAGGGAGGACTGCACCTGAGAAGTTACCCCCATTTCATCCCGTGCTGCAGCAGGTGGGGATGCCTTGAGGGGAAATGCAGTCTGTGCAAAGCACACACAGGAGTCAGATCCTGGCAGGAGCTGCGGCTTGTGAAGAGGAGCCCAGGCAGAAGTAGGTTTTCTGAACCTGTGACCTCTGGGGCACCCTCACTGGAACAAACTGTTTTTCTGTGACCATCTAACGCTAGTTTTAACTTTACAATAAATTAAATTTACTTTGCCCAGGTTGAGTGTTTTCCTGTGACAGTAACAGGTAAGTGATCTCCATGTCTTTACCTTGACCCATGAGCTCTTCCATCTTATTTTGCCTGATTGCCCTGTTGAGGAAGGGGACTGAGAAAGAAGCTGGATGGGGGTCTGGCATCCAATCAAGGTCAACTCACTACAAGTATCTGTTTGGTGCAATAATTCATGAAACTTGGTCCTTTCCGGAATGATACAGGTAATTACCTGTTAGCTTCTTTTGTCTTTTATGACATATGCTACTTATTTCCTTTTATTACCACACAGTGACTGTGGGCCTTGTTTTTAATTCTTACATTATATATGTTAAATATTCCCTAAACTGAGTGTGATGAAGCCTGTCAGAAATAGCTAACAGAGCCTGCTGTTGCTACACAACTCTGTGTATTGAATTCAACCAATATCTGAGGTTTTTCACAGCCTAAGCTATTTTCTAAGTGGCACTCACCAGATTTAGAAGTCTGTGTTTATTACACAGTTCACTTTGCACTGATCATTACTCATAACCTTCCGAGCCATCTTTCAACAGAAGGGACTTTGTATGGGCAGGGGATTGAACTATTTCTCTGTACAAGTTGATCAGAAGGGAATATTTAGAGGATGATTTTAACAGGATAGCACATAAGAAAATTGCCTCAGCAGATAAGTAGAATAACTTTTATTTGGCTGCTACAATGCTATTCTTTAAGAAGAAAACATTGATATATCATTAAACAGGAGAAGTCATTAATAACACCTCCAGACTGACATGCCATTGGCAAAGACTCTCATACTGAAAGGAATCTGTTGCCATTTCATGAGAGTGCTTCTACAAAACCAAGAAATTTGTAACAGGATAATTGGCAAAGCTGGTAATTTCCTAATATGGGTCTTGAACAAGATCCTAATCATCACTTAGTTCTAGGTAAATGGTAAAAGGAGTTATGAATCATCTTAGTAAAAAAACAGTCACTCTGCTAGGTTTTCATTAGTGACAAGGGAGATGAAAACTCATTAGTCAGTGAATTCTCTCTCTTTCTCTTTTTCTTCAAATAACACATTTTGAGTTTCATTAATTCTTCAAAATTAAACCCTTCTATCCACACATGATGATTTTTCATCTCTCAGATATCTAGTGGTCCTGTTGCACTTAGATATAATTGCAAAGGCAAGCTGAGTGCTGTTAGAAACAAATGGAAAAATGTTTTTACCTTTCACTGCACCTGAGATTAGCCAGAGTAACGCACAAGCATAGACAAACAGTTAAAACTATAAACATTTTCACGGCATTTTTATTTCTAACAATCCAGTCTGAATGCAGTACTCCAGGTGGGAGTCTCAGGAAGGTAGAGTAGAGGGGTTGGAAAACAACTCCCTTGACCTGCTGGCCACAGTGCTTTTGATGCAGCCCAGGATGCTCTTGGCTCTCTGGGCTGCAAGTGCACATTTTTGAGTCATGTTAAGCTTATTCACCAACACTCCCATGTCCTCTGAGGACTGCTGAGCACTTACAATTACCACCTCAGGAGTCTCATGCCCCCACAAATCCAACCATGAAACCAGCAGTGCCCAAAACTGATGCCACTCCTTGTGGTGGTGCCCACTACATAGTTCTCCAGCCCACCCAGCTCCCCAAGAACCAGGACACCCACTGAGGTACCCATTTGATGGGTAAGAGCAGTGCCCAGGCCCCACTGGGGTCAGGCACTGAGGGTGTCAAACACCCAGATGCAGAATGGATGGAAGAACCACTGCACCAGGAATTAAAAAACTCCTTTTTAAACATTTTGGATTGGATTGGGGTGGCCCAGGGGGTTCCTGACCCCACATTTACTGCATGCTCAGGATCAATTAAAGCCAGGTTCCATTACTCTTCTTCCTCCAGGTCCAGCACTGCCACCACAGGGGATCACAGAAGGGAACGTGGTGGTGCCTTGCCCCCAGCCTGCAGCCTGGTCCACATCCCCTTGTGGCAGCTCTGAGGGTACACTCTGTTCCTCAGGGACCCAGACCTGCACCCTGCTATGGCTGCCTCCACAGGCCCCTTTGGACCAGCTTCTCCTGCAGTGCCTCTCAGTTCCAGCTGGAGAGCACCTGGGTCTATGTGAGGGTGGAGATGACCTCCAGGAGCAGCAACTCTGCCTACAGATGTGGCTGGGAGGCTGCTGGGGGGGCACCTCCACATCCACAGGGCTCTGTGCCCTGTCCTTGCTCTTCCCAGGGACCTGCTTTGGCTCCACTCCTGATGGAAGCTCCAGTGGGGACCCTGGTGAAGGAGCAGCCCCAGCTCCATCACTGTGCCCATGACAGCCCTGCAGAACTGGCCCTGTCCTGAGTGGCTGAGAACGATCAGGCCAGTGAAGGCATCAGTGCAGAAGAAGGACTCCATGGAAATGTAGCTGCACCACGACACTGAGGTCTGCATGGTGTCCAGGGATGGCAGGATGACCAGTGGGGACAGGCACTCCCTGTTGGTGCCTCCACATTCACCCTGCAGCGAGGAGAGGGAAGAGAGTCTGTCCCCTACGACAGGACACAGGGGAACCCAGGGTGTGAGACAGGAGCAGGATCTGGAGGTCTTCCCCAGCACCCACTGCATCTACAGGTCAGTGTGGCCTTCTCCATTTCTACCTCTGCCTGGGTAGAAGCTGCTGAGGGAGGACACCCCCCGGCACAGTCCTGGGTCAGCACTGCCTTAGGGTGTGGTTTGTTTGCAGGGTGCTCAGGGCCGGGGCTGCTCGCTGCTCTGCCCCTCTCTCTGGGCTCTTGATGTGCTTTTCTGGCTCTTCCACTTCTTCCCCCTGCTCTGCAGAATCCAGAGGAGCTGGGTGAGATGGAAGCAGCTTTGAGCCCGCCCTGTAGCCTCTCACACTGCTCCACAGTACCCCTGCCACGCCTGCCCCAAACCAGCCCACCCTACTGTGCAGAGCAGAGGCCACCAACCCAGGGATGCTTGGCCTGCAGCTGTGCATTGAACCCACAGATCTCCACCTGAGGGTCAGGAATGCAACCAGCTCAGCCATGGAGGGATGTTGGAGCACCCCCTGGCACGGGGGCTGGTGCAGCTGGGGCACTCTGAGTCACCAGCACAGCCAGTGATGAGCGATGAGGATCTCCACTGACCTCTGGGGTCCCCACTGATGGGACTCCCACACTGCTGGAGGGGGCAGAGGATGAGGCTGCACCCTGACAAGATGACACCTGGACCTGGTATCCACTTGACACCAGCAATTATGACGTCTGTGTGATCTTGTCTTTTGGACTATCTAAAAATTCATCATGGGGTTTTGTGTGAAAATCCTTAGCGTTTGACACTAGAAAAGATTCTTTTTTGTGAATTATCAAAATATGGTACTCCAGCACAGAGAGAAGCTGCACTGTGTGCTGTGTCGTGATCAAAGACACATTTGATGTTGTGAGAGATGTAAGATTACTTGTACTATCTTCTTTCTCTGTAGTGTTATCTTTAATAAATGGTATTTGAATTGATACTTTGCAGAGTCTGAGTACCTTTCTTACTGGAATCACAACAAACCAGCAGATTCTGGTGCAAAACAGATGTTTAGATGCTGCTCAGAGCTGATAAACTGCAAGGTGCAGTGTCTTTGGAGGAAAGATAGGAAGCAGTTGCAGCTGAGATAAGTTGCATAAGCAAGTCTCCAGTAATGAAAAACAAATCAGTAGCTTAGAGGAAAAATTAAACCTGTAAGAGAAATTCCTACCTCCAAACATGGTTAGAAAACATACGACAAATATGAATAGCAAGTGAAAACTGTAAGAATAAAAATGTAAATACTCTGGATATCCACATAAGCAGAAAGTCAAACTAAAGTTTTGGTGTTGCATAGAGATGACTGCAGCCTCTAATGCAGAGCCTCCCCTGAATCAGAATGACTCCTTTGAAGAGGGTGATATGTTAGCACAGTACGAGCAGGGAAAGAAACCTGTGATCTAATTAGTGCAGCTGAGAACTTCTGAGCCTGCTGGAATTAAATGCAAACACTGCTACTCATTTGCAAGAGATGTTATAACGCCACTCCTAACTGGAAGCAAGAAATCTGCGGTAGTTTCATCACTATGAATTACAGTAACAAAGGCATACTCCTTCTCTTCAGAAATGAGACTTAAAACCAGTATTCATATTCCATATTATTGATTTATTTTGAACTAAGGAGTTGTCTTTTCTGCCTACTGCACCTGCATTATCCCCACAGGAGAGGCATCGCCTTACAAAGATTTATGGTAGGGGGACGCCAAGAAAATTATTCCCTTTCTATTTTTTCACCCTGGGACATTTCCCCTTCCACGAAGCAAAATGAAACAAAGCATATTTGAAAACTGTCTTATTAGGAGTTGTTCTCAGTGAGCAGTCTGAAGATACCTTTTTTTTTTTTTGTTTGTGTTCTGCACTTGCCAAAGAGTGGAAGCGCTCTGTGTGCAAAGTTTTCCACAGAGCTTCAAAACTTCTAATGCAGGTGCAAATCTGGCCGTAGCTACTTGTTAAAGTGAGACTCATTACTGCAGAGGAACATCTGTCAGACCACATATTAATTAATATGCTTTGTCTAAAACATATGAATATCAAATAACAACCGACTCTCGTCTGTGAAGAGTTCTGACATTGCTTCTGTTGCTAAGGGGATGACTTCTCTGTTACCCACGATGTTCATGTGAATCCTAATTTTTAATAAGCTTTGAGAATGAGAGGAGAAGCAGGAGAAAATGTGCAAAGGTGGGGGAGATACCTGAACTATGTTCTTTCTTTCAAAAATACTATTTATTCCTTCTAGAGGCAGAGATGTGAACATTTTCATTTTCTCAGGCAAAGAGCCATAGCTTCCATTTTATACATTTTACGCTCAAGTACTTCAAAACTGAGTGAGGTTAATAGAAAGTTGGGTTGGTTTTGTTTTTTCTGCTTTCTTGGACACTTTTTTCTTTTTCTTAAACTCACAAGTGCTAAGGTATTAAGAGATGTAACTCCTGCTGTTTGTTTTAGGTACACAAATGAGTCAGATGTTTGGATTTATCACTTTTCTTCCTCCTTTACGTGAGTGTGTATGGGGTATAAGAAAAGGTTTTAGGAAGAAAATGAAAATAAGTAGCTGTAAAATGTAGAAGTAATAGTTTTATTATATTTTAAATATGTGTAAAGATTTCAAATTAATTATGTTTTATCCTATGAAACTCAAAAATGTTAATTGTCACTGCATTTTCTTTCCACTCAACTGACAGCTAAATTAATATACATATATATAGTGAAAAATATAATATTTTCAGGAAGTAGGTCCTGAAAGCTGGAGATAAAGATTAAGACAGAGCTACTAAAACTCTCTTGAAAAAACATCAAATTTTCAACAGAAGTGATTTCACATAAATTAATTGTTTTTCCTGGCTATTTTTTTCCTCCAGATTATTTTTTTGTTTGTTTGTGCTTCCAACTAAGATTTGTATTAACCAAAGTATCTTTCAATTTGTAATTTTGCATCTGCTCAGTGATAAATTTGCAGCTTTTTCTTTTGGATGTAGTTAGCTACAGCCATCCAAGACCATTCTCCACAGAATAAGAGCAGTTAAATTTTGTAATTTAAGAGACTTAAGGGAAACTGCCTTCATATCAAATGGAGTTTAGCACAATAGCACATTACAGTAGCACATTGCAGTACTGCTCCAGAAAAGAATCCCTTATTGGTAAGGAATTACTTACCAATTACTTATTGGTAAGAGAGTATGTCTTACAGTTTGTCCTTTAAATACTCAGCCTTTCTGATTCTTTACCTAAATACTGAACTCAATAAGCAAGTTAACTGAAACTGAAAATTCTAATTTCAGAAATATTAATAATGATGAGGGTGTTCTTCTTGGTTGTCCCCTTTCGTGGGAACCCTCTCAGACTAACAGAGTCTGTGTTTCTGGCTCATCCAGATGAAATTTTCCCAGTTTTTGGACTGAGCTTAGCACATCCTGATGATATAAAGGTCAAGAAGTAAGAGATGGTAGTTTATTGGTTATATTAGGGTATAGACAGCAGCAATGAAAAACTGTGTATAAAGTTCTCTGTCAGAGGATGGTCAGTTTTGTCACAAATACCAATAGATACAGCTGCCAATGAATTATTTAACTGAAAATTCGGAAAAAGTTCTACAAGAGACTCCAAAGAAATGTTAAGAAATTAATAAATGTAGAAATAGTCCTTCCCTTTCCATTTTTTTTGTCAGTAACAGTAACAGTCTCTCAGTAACAACCTCAAAACCAAGAATAGAAGGCATATTTTATTTCAGAGTAATTTCACTCTTTGTGCCACAAGTAATGAATCCTAGCTGCCTATTCTCTTGTGCTTATTTGATACAAATAGATGAATGTGCTCAAATGTAAAAAATATAAGATTTGGTTGAGATGGTTCTTGAATGAGATTGAGTAATAACATACAGAAGTATAGCATGAAAACTTACCATGGTGTTATGGACAGTGAATTTCTAATGTGCTACAGTGCACAGTGCATGTATTGGGAATGTATTGTTACTGAAAATTGTGTACCATATTATAGAACAAAGCTTGGGTGGTGCCACAGGTTTGTCCTGCCCTATTGCTAAACAAGTAAAGTGCCTGACTAATACCTGTACTTTTCTTTCGTGTTATTAAAGAAGAATTGTCTTGTACTGTGAGAGCAAATGACAGATAATTTATTATACACATCTGGTAGGCAGAGAATAAAGAATACCTGAGCTTCTAGATAATGGCATAGTTTAAAGTTTCAGAGAATCACTGCAGAACCTCTCTTTTTCATCATGTTTGTAAAATGTGACAAACATTGGGTAAGCTACTAAAGCTAAAGTCCTAATCAGGGAAAAGACTATTAATTATTTCTACTCTAAGCACAGGCTTATAAAATAGAAAACTTGGCATCTGTGTCAGTTATGTGTTTAAAATTCAGTGAACTAGAAATGGGGAGGAAAGGTTACTTGATAGCCTTTAGTAAGCTTCTCATGCCAGGGGAGTAGAGAGGTAAAGTTCAGGAGATTTCATAGGATATGAAATTGCAAAGACTCTAGAACGAAGCACCCCATGCAGTGGTCCTGTAGCAGAATAATGACACTGAAAAACCAAAATTTTGTACTGGAAATTAATTAATGTTTTGGTTGCGTGCAAGATCATCTTCATTTCCAAGGCAGAAGCCTTAACATAAAGACTTAACTTTGGTTGTAAGGTGGACAAGAGGATTTTATGCATTTATTTCAGAAGGAGCACAGGCTACTTCTGAAAATAATAATAATAATTAAAAAAAAAACCCCAAAAAAAACCCAAAAAAACACAAACAAAACCCCAAACACAAACAAGCAAACAAACAAGATAATTATATACAAATAAGATTTATTTTTGCAAATATTGTTATAGCTCTTTGAAAAATCAGTAATGTTTTTCTCAGGTTGACTTTTTTTTTTTCAAACTGAATTTTTGTTAATGCTGCAAAAGTTTTTTCCTAGCTGAGAAATGATACCTTTTTTTTCTTGTGTCATTTTTATCAGCTTACAGTGACAATACATAGGAACAAGTGATGCTGCTTTTCTAAATCATGATGTTTTAAAATGCACCAAGCCTGCCAGAGTTCAGGGAGTGTTTGCACAAGGCTTTTTGGGGTGTGATTTTTGGGGTTGTACTGTGCAGGGTCAGGAGCTGGATTTCAATGATACTTTTTTGTCCCTTTCAATTCAGTGTATTCTATGATTCTGTGATACATGATTCTATGAAATAACTTTAAACGTTATGAAATACATGTGTCACAATTCTTGGTTAGCTGCAAACTATTATACATCTCTAAAGTCTACCTTCTGCCAAATTTTGACTGTTGAAGTTGACACTATTGTTACATTATGCAGTATATACAAAAATATACACTCTTAATCAATGAGTGGGTAAATGGTGCATTTAGAAGAGAATTATTCAATTCAGATTAATTAATCGAGATTTTTTGTTGTTACTTTGTTGCGTTGTTTTCATTTTTTGAAATTGAATTTTTTTTTTTCAGTTCTGTTTGATAACCTCATAGTTACACTTCAGCTGCTTCTTGATGCACTCTTTGTGCAGGCTATGCATAGTAACAGGAGGCAAAGAAAGAACATTACTTAATGCCTTTGACAATGTGATATTTTTGTAAATGTCATTTTGGCTCCAGTGAATCAGCATTTTTCTAGCACTGAAGTGCAATTTCAGAAACTACTGCAAATGTATGGAGTGCCACAAATAGTGGAGATTCAACAATGTGAGAGATAAGATCATGCTACTCTTAGCATGCAACGAAAAGAATGGATTTCTGCTTGCACTTTGAAGAAAATACTCATTGCAGAAATGTTGAAAATCATGGGGTTTAGGTGTCATAGGTGACATATGTGAGAAGAAACTGGATTTGAAATGAATCCCAAGAACAACATTTACAGGAAGGTGAATGCATAAGAAGTGGAAACCTGTCCATGAGTTTGGTGCAGTAGACCCTCCAAGAATTAAAAATAAAAATTATGCAGATTGTCTCTGCAGAGTCATTCTGCGTTGAAACTTGTTAATCAGAAAGAATATTTTTTTGTGATATCAAAACTAGGCAGGATTGAGTTTAACAGGCATGAAAAAGGCTTTTGTCCTGGCAAAATGATGCAAATGTGACGTCATCTGTGTCCGAGCAGAGAACTCATTGGTAGCCATAGCTAGTAAGAAGCTAAATAATGAAACATTTTATTACCTTATTTTACACTGCCAACTCCTCCTTCTTCCTCATAAGAACAAGTTTAAGACTTCTTAGTTCAGAAGATCACATTTGTTCAAGGTAAAAGTGTTACCTCTGAAGTGAGTCTTTAGGGTAAGGCAAGGCTGAGCATCACACAACTGTAAAGGAGTAGCTTGGCAAAGGCAATCTGAATAAACTTTTTACCATGTAGTCTTCTGTCTTCAGCTACAAGGAGACAAGAGAGTTTATGTGTGTAGTAGAGATCAAGTCCAAAAAAAGATTACTGCCAGCTTAAATTTAGCTGTTACTTAACTATTACAAAACCATAATAGGTGGAAGCAGCACCAGCTAGACGCAAGATACATCACTTCCTTGCCACCTGTAGTGCTGTATAATTTTTTTCAACACAAAATCCTGTCTGTTTAGAAGTTATATTAGGTAAGAAACAAAAACCAAGAGATGTAATTTTTCTTTTTTTTTTTTTTTAAGAAGAGCTTTCATGCAAAATGAGTTAAATACTCATCCTGCTTCACTGAAGGCAGAGTTGAAATGGTACTGTTCCACTTTTCAAGTTCAAAAAAGATCTTCCTTATCTCTGTCCACAGACACTCCTGAATTTGTACAGTAAAATTTGAATTTGAGGAGACCATGAACAGCATTCTGTACAAAGTTAACAGGTCTGTAAAGTGGGACAAATGTTTCTCAGGTCTGTACAATGGAAACCAGGGGACTTGGAAAGAAAAAATATTGTACAAAATAATGGTGATATGCTATGGTATGCACTGAAAAGGGTTTAGGTCTCTTAATGTCACTTATAACAAGCACATTCTTGAGCTTTTCTGAAATTCATTGTGAATTTTGCTTTTATATTCAGAAATTAATTTTCATAATGCACAGAAGTGTTCCTAAATATTGGTCTAAAGTATTGTACATATTTATTATTTTGAGTGCAGCTATTTTGACAGGAGAAGGTCTCATAAAAACTGTGAAGGTCATTAGATATGCTTCTTAATTTAAATATCGGAGAATTTATTTCATCAGGCAGCTCTCAAAGCTTTGAAGTTAAAACATTCACTGCTTCTTTCACTGAATTTGATGAGTGAGAAACAGCAAAGTCATTCAGCAGTTATGAAGATAAATATTTTTCGAGTTTGACTGGTTTATGTACTTTTATTGATTCTATTTATTCTTACAGATGTTGACTCAATTTTACTGCCTGATAACACTTAGACTTTTTCTTGTCCTACCCAAGCCTAGCTGAGTCTTACATATGCACCTTATTTATTACATGTAAATACTTTATTAATGTTCAACTGATCTGTAAGCTCTTTCTGTTTTGGAATACCTACGAGAAAATGAAATACAATTATTCTTTTTGTCTTTTATTTTCTGTTTTGCCACTGCAAAATGCTTGGGGTTTGATAGCCTCACAGTTACACTTAAGCTGTCATCTCTGTGAATATTTTATAAGTGTTTGCTTTTTGCAAAATTTTAGCCAAAACTAGTCTGTGGTAAAAGTGGTTTCAGAGAGTGTCTGACTTGCAGTGTTTCCTTCAGACAGCACTCTTCAGAAGTTTATCCTGAGGACACCTGCAACATGACCTGTCCCACTTCCACTGCACATTTCACAGCTCATCCGTGGCACAATAAACTTTCTTCTCACTGAACTTGACAAACTAACTTGAGACCTGATAACACTGTGGTCCATAAGGAAAAAGTGCCTTTTGGTAACCATCAGTAACCAGGAAAACTGGGACAAGATATGTATCAGTTGACACAGTCAGCAAGTAGAGAGAAATTAACTGTATGAAATTAGATTCATACTTTGGAAAATAACTGTGGCTTGCTGTTTTCTACACCATCATAATGTAACTTCAGCTTATGCAGCTTATGCTTGGTTTGAATAATTATTGATAATATCAGGCTCTTTTGAACTGAATTATTGGTCTTTTTTATTTTTTTTAATGTAAGTAGAATATCAATGTATTTTTTCAAAGTATTTTATTCGTCCTATAAATGTGGAAAATGTAGTTAAACTGAAGGAAATGAAATGTAGTAACATGATCATGAAATGAAAAATACTAAGTTTTTGTTATTATTTTTAAAGTCCCATTGAGGTATGAAGTTGTTTGAGATTAATGTTAACTTTCCTGCACAACTTTTTTTCATTAAGCTCCATGTACCAATTAACCTGGTAGTTAACCTTCCTCTCCTATCTTACTCTGTGATCTCGGAATGTGATTGCATTTTCAAGCTTTAGTTGAAGATTTCACTGCTGTCACTGTGTTTTGTACTCCACGAGTTTATTTATATGTAGTAATTTAAATCACCAAATTTAATCATGATTTAAATCAGCAAGAAGGATGTTTGCACTTAAATAATTTATTTCAGTCTTGTTTTTCATTCATGTGGTTTAGTCAGATTCTAAAGACAAGGTGGAACGTGTTGGTTAGCAAGAATTTAGGGTAGGATGGCTGGTGGCTAAAACAGTATTTACACTGAATTTAGTAGGGGTTTTTAGGGGGCAGCATATTACTTCTTAATATATTAAATAAATATTAAGAAATGTTAAATAATATTTAATAATTCTATCCCTTTTTAAAGGTGTCACATAAAATGGAAATTAAAGATTTTAAGAAAGTAGAAAGACACAGCTTTAGCTCTTTGGATCTGTTTCATTTTTTGGGTGTTTGTTGAACGAAGAAATGAACAGGACATCAGTGATTAAAAGGTTGGTGGGCAAAAACAATTAAATAATATGTTAGGTAATTAAGTAGATTTACAAGAAAACAGTTTCAGAACCTATTTGGTGACCCTGTTCTCTAGCAATAGATTTGTTATCTGCAGATGCTGCATTTTGGCCTCTTTTTTAACATTATTTTAAAAAGGCTTTCCTTTTCTTTTTATGTATGTTTTCCATCTGGTTTTACCCTTCAATAAGAATACAATTTTAGGACAATTTAGGCTCAGAAGGACCTGAGGAACATCCTGCTTGCAGAAAGATAAGTCAAGATCTCACACCAGGTTGCTCAGGGCTTCATCCATCCAGTTGGGCTTGGAAACCTCTGGATATGGAGCCTGAAGGCTTCTGTGGATAACCTGCTTTTCTGCTCTCAAGGAGACAAAAAGTCTTGTATTTGCTCTGAATATCTTCTTCTGTTATAGATTTCATAAAAGATAATGTAACTTTCAAAATACATAACTGATGACAGAATATGTTATCCCAATTTCTTGGAAACTTCAGTAGCAGCTTTGAAGTGCCTGGATATTATTTTCGTACCTTAATTTTATCGTTGAAGTTCTAGTAAGGAGGGGAACTATACGTCATATATCCTAATTCAAATGTAATTCATTCATTTACACAGAAAAATATATTTTTTTCTTAATAGGCTTGAATTAATTTCAACTGACATATACTTTTAGAAGTACATAAATACAGTTTTATGTACCCTGTACTGCTATGAGGTGTGGGTGCTCCTTCCACTGAGACTTTCTTGTATAAAGAACTGGTAAATTTTTAGATTAAACAAAAAAAAAACCAAACAAAAACAAAACAAAACAAAAAAAAAAAACCAAAACAACAAAGAAACTGAATATAAGGACAAAATATAGAACCCAACATATAAATATATTAGTTAGACTGGCTTTATATTCCAAAGGAATCAGGGAACTCTGATGCATATTTGATGATGGGAGTAGGAATATAATTACTTAGAAAGCAATATTGAAGCCATTGGTTAGACATCTTTGTGAAATTACCCCTTAAAAGATCCCATTTCTAGGTATTGAGAGATTAAAAAATGTTAATTATTACTACTTGATCTAATGTACTTGCAGGACAATCAGCTTCATAAGTAGATAAATAATTAAAAGGTAAGGCAATTTTCGCAATTTTAAGTAATTAGATAATAAAAAAGACTTTTCTTTTTTCCATAGAATCTGCTCAGTAGTGGAGTATTTTAGGACTTTATCAGAATAAATTCAAATCCAGGGTCTGTACAATTTGAGTAAAATAAATGTCAATACCTCTCTATGATAAATGAATGACAGAAAATATACAACACACATAAAAATGTCATACCTGTACTGACATGAAACATCTATGACATATCTGAACAGCAATGCTCACATTCACTTCTATTTAAAAAAAAATCTACAGACTGAATTACTTCCTTCTTCTCGAGCCCACAGGCAATTTGAGAAAGCAATTTTTAAGGTCTGCTTTAGCTTGCACTATACTGCCAATTTCTTTGAGTGTTGGTTCAATGTTGTACTCTCCTCAATGTCACCAAAAAAAAGACATGGGAAAGGTAAGAGGCCTTTCTCTCAGGGTGGAGGTTCCTTTGGGAAAGAAGAGAGGATTATTTGCATCCACCCTTCATTTTTGACAAATATCCACATGTTGATAATTGGAATTAATGTGCATATTTAAGCACATTACTGAGCTAATCTTACAGGTTCTGTTCAAAACAGCCTCATTTTCTGTCTGAAACAACACCAAAGCATTGGTGTGAGCAGGCAAGTGTGGGGGTGTTTTGATATTTGCAAACTAGTGCAGCATTTGGGACACTTAATTTAGTGTTAAATTCTTAAAAATTAATCCTCCTGGATCAGTAATTTTTGTAGGTTATATCAAATTCATGGGGATCCCTGGACAATTTGACATATCACAGAATGGTATTTCAAATTTCACACCATTTATCTCCAAGAAGCCCAGTGTTTCTCTGAATCCACAGATCCTGAGAGAGACTGCTGCACCCTCATAAGAAACCTGTGTTGAGCTCCATTCTGTTCCTTCATGACTGAGGACTTTCTTGTACCTTTATAACCTTCCCTACCTAAAAACATGGAAATAAATATCGAGTGAAGAGGGGGATGGGAGGGAGAAGGGGAAATCCTGAACAATGATATGATAGATGGCTTTGTAGCAGTGGCTGAATAAAAAACCTAATGCTCTGAGAGATTCTATTTCATAAAGTGGTTGACAATGCAAAACTACGTTATGCATGAACAGCTCCATTTGGCCTTGGAAAGCCTCAAATTTAAATCCCATGAAGACATGTGTTTTCTGTACAATGATGTGCATGTTTGATGGCATAGATTTTACTTTGACCTGCACCTTTCTCAGCTGATTACACCTAAAAATCAAGTGCTAGCAGGAATAAACATGAAAACGCATTTATACACGGGTCTAAGCTCTTTGTCTGAGGGGTCTCTCAAGTTTTTATATGCACTGTCTCTCATTGTGGTGTAACTAATGAAGATGGTGCTGAGATAAATCATAAGTTACTTACCCATTTGTGTGACTCTGCTCACCACCCTCCAGGACAGGAGAATTTGTCAAAGGAGGTTAGATTGAGTCTCTCTTGCCCGGGTGGGTCTCAGTGCAGGTTACAGGTCCAACACCAACTCTTCCAAGCACCTGAAAATAAAGCTGAAATGTTTCCCCTGTTGCTTCCTTGTTAGTTCTGAATTGTGACTACTTTAAAAGTAGTAGCTTTTGAGAAAATAAGGTTTCTTCTTTCAGTGAATTGTATTTTGTCAAGGAAAGCGATCAGAGTAAAAGCTGGATGTTTGTTGAATGGTTATCAGTATTTCAAAGTAAAAGAAGATATTTAATAAAATTAATAATAATAATAATAATAATAATAATAATAATAATAATAGTANGATTTTTCTTAATCAAAGTTTATATTTAATTATCAAGGTCCTCTTTTAGCAGCATTATGAATATTCTGAATTAAGCATTCATCTGGCACTCACGCTCAATTAAAATTAGGAATTGCATTAATGGGACAAATTTATGGTTCTAAATTTATGAAGGTTCATATAATTAAGATATGCGTGCTGAAAAAAAAAGGCTTCTATCAAACTTGTTCAAGGTCATCAGTGTCAACATTTTGATATTTAAAGCCAGGATTTCAAATCTGCGCAATGTAAATTAATTAATCAAAATGAGGAGAAAGTACCTTTGCCTCCTGTTCTTTAAGAGTGAATGGTTTTATTTCTGCCATAAGGCAATCTGGAAACTGAAGAAATATGTACAGGTGAAATTGCTTGAATCTTTGGGCTTCATATATATTGAGTCATGTTTTTTGAAATGTAATGCCATACTAACGTGTTAAACCTCTGAAGTATGGCTTAGTTTCGAAGACCTCAGCAGACAAGGGAAAGAAGAGATAAAATTTTTGGCTTATTTGTCTGGATTTCTTGCTAGTGTGATGAGAATGACATGCTGGCTCAGTAAATATCATCTGTTCAGTGATTTCTGTGATGTAGAGGACTGTATTCTAGCTGATGGGACCTGCAAATTTTGAAAATGGGTTAATTTCATGTTGGATGTGAATTAATAACTTGGAAGTTTTCAAGGTTCTTTATGATGGTTAGTTCATAATTTGATTAATCTCTCCCTTTTTGTTCTTCCAATTTAATTGTCAGGAGAATGAGTTCTCATTGAATACTAATAGGATTGATACAGTTTATGAATTAAGGTGGCAGAACTTTGATTTTCTCAGTGTTCTGCACCTCGATTGCCCATTCCACCATAAGATATATCACTGAATGTCACTTAGGATCCATAAAGCTAGTGAAGATTCAACATTTCTATAGACCTATTCAATCTTCTATCCATAGGAAGGAATATCTTAAAAATTAGTAGAGCAGAAACAATACTGCTTTGGGTGGCAACGTCTGTGTTTTGTCTCTTAAAAGTAAATTGTGTCTGCTGGGTGTAGGTTTATCCTATGGTAGAACATGTGGTCTATATGTAGATCTCTCTGAATAACAGATTTTTCAAGTTGTTTTTCAAACTGAAAATGAGGATCATTATAAAAGAATGGTGACCTCTCACATGGTATTTCACTTATTAGGTAAAGATACAAGTTTTCTATACTGAAATTTCAACCAGTCATGGGACAGAAGGATGATATCCTTCCCTGCTGTCATCTGGCCAGCTTTTCCAACCTTTGACAGACAGCTATTTAGTTGTTTTACTCACCTTCTCTCCCTTTATTTTGGCAAGGCAAGCATGAGAAGCCATTACATTTGTACAATTCTTCTTTGTCTGCCTTGTCAGTTGGCTTAGACTGTTTTGAAGACCAAATGCCAGGAAGGCAAAAGATTTTGTTTTGGCAACAGATGGCAATAAAATCTTATTTGACTTGAAACCTTCCCTTTGTTTTCTACTTTCTTTTTGATTGACAACACTGACCCGAAGGGTGGTGTAACCTTTTGTTTCTTTGCACTAAAACACCTAGCAGATTTATGCTATGTATCAACTGGGCCTGGTAACTTTATTTCCTTTTTTCTTAAAACTTTATTAACAGTGATGAGCTATATCTATTTCTGACAAGTGTTGCATGTGTCTGGAATGGTAATGGCTGAGGACGTTGCTCGTCACACTTTTCCATAGAAGTTCGATTTTGTGATTTTTATCTTTGAAAATAAATCCGTAATTTCTGACAGGTGGAGATTTTTTTCACGTGCACCTTTCCTCCATGTGCCTGTGTGGCCGTGAGCAAATAACGTGGTTTAGATTGAACTGCCAGTTTTGTCTCTGGGCTCCTCGTGAGGCTGAGACGGAGCAGGAACGTGTGTTAATTGGAGCAGGTATTGTGGCACAGAGCAGAAAGGATGCCAGACTAAATGTTCAAAGGTTTTAAGTGAACACTTTAAAGTTATAGCTTACTGAAGGCTGTTGTACTGCTGTTGGAAAGTATGAGTAAGGAATGGGTGGGTGCCCCCTTTGCCTTTGCCCTTCATTGCCCTTGGACCGTCCCTGCAAGGCTCTGTGCTGGCAGTCAGAGAAGCAATGTGGTGGATTGGCCTGAGCAGCTGCCTCCAGTTTGTCTTTTCTTTGTTGTATTTAAAGCTGAGAGACAGAATTCTGTAATCTTGTAACATGGTTTCCCTGTACAGTAAATTGTTGATGTAATTCTACCCTGAATGACCTTGGGTGCTCTGCCATCCCCTCATCTATGAAATTAAATCTATATGAAATATCCAATAAAGATTGCAACTTAACAGGAAAATTGTTTCATGCTTTAAAGCTAAATATCCTCATCCAGTTAAAAGCCATGGAGGGCTTGGATGAAGATTTGACCTTTACACAACATCGTGCCCAGTTCAATACTATTTTGATATTTTGGATGTGGCAAAATCCGCTGTTTCCATGTGGAAAAGGATTAGCATCTCCAGGAAATGTGTGGCATATTTCAACACAGTGGATAACTGCAGCTGACTTCTACACACAGAATACACCTGAAAGCAAAAAATACCTTGTGGGTGACAGTACTTATACCTTCACATTCCAAGAAAAGTACTCAGATTGCTGTCTGGAAGTTAGTCATTTCTTTTAGAACACTGTTTGTTTAATTGTTCTTTTTTAATTAAATGCTATGTGTTCCAGCACACTCTGAGAAGAATCTAAATTAATCAACAGCCTTTTAGTGAAATGAAATCTGCTTATTAAACTATTGTTGAATGTTCAATTATTAAAACAACAAACTAAAAAAACAACCTTATTAATACCAATAAAGTGCTCTTCAGAAATTAATGAATTTCAGTGAAAAAAAAATTATTTCTTTAGGTATTTTCTTCCGTTTCATTTTCTTAGTTACAAAGTTTTGCGGCTTTTTTTNGAAGATTGACAAGAACTCTAATACCTCTCCAGTAGGAAAATTTATGAAGTTTTATTACATGCTGTGCAAAGCATGAGCCAGAATTTTCTTACACTTGGAGACATATACCACTAAAAGAAAAAAAATAAATCTGCATTGGCAGTGTATTAAATGTACTAAAAGGGTCATATTCTGTCCTTACTGTGAGAGCATGTGCATAACATACTGTGCACTCACACATTCACACATCACCCACACTACTGGTAAGTACAGAAATCAGGACCAGAGCTGGAAAAGGGAGTAAGAGTTTGGAGGAATAAAAAATTGTGTTTTCGTTTGAAGTATTTGATTAATAAGCATGAAAATATGTAAGAAAGAAAAAGGCCCAGTGGACAGTTCATATCCAAAACTGACTGCAAGAAGCTTGCTGTCTTAGCTTTCATGGGGACTGACAAGTGTCCAATGGATTCATAAGCCTGAAGATCCACCAATTTGAAGATCCACTCTGTCCCTTTCCGTTTCCAAGTGGGATTTAAGGGACTTTATACTGGGACTTGACTGTATAGGAAAATTTAATCCTTAGCAGAAGGTAAGTAAAAATTATACCATATTTAATATAACATCTGTCAGGATGCTGCCTATGAAGATCCAACAACTTCATAACTGATTGCCCATGAGTCCACTTGATATTTAAAAAACTTGTGTGCTGTTCTGAGTGTTGTAGGGAAGTAAAAAACAGTTAAGAGGACCTGTGTCTTGCGCCTCACAGACTGGAAAATGCCATGTTCTTTCTGAACCTGTCACTGGTCTCTTTGCTATGTTGAAGCTACAGGATTTGTGTTGTAAATGTGGTTTGTGCAAAGGACAACACTATATTTATAAAGTCACACAAAAATGTCTAATATAGTACCACAACTGTAAAGATAGTTATTGATGTTATATATTTGGAAAATGTTGATGCTTAATAAATGCCGTTGTCCACAACTATGCACAAATGAACTCCCCTAAATTTGTTGGAAATCATTGGATATTGACTATTATATAAATTATCATATACATTTTTATATAAAATTTTATATAATATAAATTTATAAAAATTTTTCTGGTTGGTTCAATATTGAGCAGGCTGGTAATAAATTCTGCAATTTTTTAGCTCTTGATTGCTGTGCTAAATGATACCAGCAATGACTAAAAATCCTTGTTGCTCAGTCTACGTGAATAAGGTTTTTGGATTCATCTGTGGTTGAAGAGGTATGGCCTCAGACACTATTTCCTTCAGCCAAGAAATACCCTATTAATAATTTTATCAAATAGATTAGTGTTTAATGTAAGTGATAACTACACTGCCGCTTCAGTGCAGGGATGTGACATCAAGGGTTGGGGTGGAAAGTGACAACTCCATGAAGAGGGAAGTGTGGTTGAATGAAAAGGGCTAATAAATGGCCTTTAAGGTGATTTTTTTCAGTGGAATGACAAGACAGATTTACCAAGGCCATCAAAAACATAGCTCAGAAATGCAGCTCTGAGAAATGAATTGGCACGATCCTTTTATTTATGCAGTTAGATAAGAGGAGCTGTATTTCATGGGATATTCTTTTGCAGAAAGGGATTTGAACACAGGCAGGTGAGGATCTAGAGGAAAATCTGTGTTCAGCATTGCATTCAGATGTCAGTAACAGGAGGCAGACAAAGAAATGTGATAGACCACAGAAGAAAAGAAAAGAGAGGGAAAAAGAGCTTGAAGATAAATAGTAGGACCTCAATTTTAATTCTATGAAGTTTAAGGTAATAGCTGGAATGTGAAGACTGACAGGGTAGCCCAAATAAGCTCTGATTGAACCCTGATAGCACAACACACTGTAGTTTGACATAATCAGTACATATAATCAGAGAATATAGGATATACTGAGTTAGAAGGGACACACAAGGATCATAAAGTCCAGCTTCTGTCTCTGACTATCACAAGCCCAAGAATCACACTGTGTTCCTGAGAGTCTTGTCTAAACACTTTTTGAACTCTATCAGGCTTGGAGGTATTACCACTGCCCTGGGGAGCCTGTTCTGGTGCCCACTCTCCCTCTGGGTGAAGAACCTTTCCCTTATATATCCTAATATCCAACCTAAACCTCCCCTGACACAACTTCAGTGCTGTTCCCTGGAGTCCTGTCAGTGGTCACCACGGAGAAGAGATCAGTGCCTGCCCTTCCTCCTCCCCTTAAGAGCAAGCAAGGAGGTCTTCCCTTCTCCAGCCTGAACAAACCAA
>VXAW01001540.1:0-119657 GCA_013399735.1 Tyrannus savana
GACACTCAGCACACCCAGAGACTCACCCAGAGGCAACCAGGAAAATATAGATTTAGAGAGTGAAAATGCTGGTGAGCATAAATCTGCAAAGGCTTACTGAATTCAGCTGGCACTGGGCAAGGAATCTCTAAGTCCCACGCTATTACCAGAATGGATGCTTCATTAGCCTAATGCCTATACCAACATTACGTGCACTCTGTGGCCAAATAAGACTCTACTTGCACAAACAAAAACAGGGTGTTTGATCTACTCATGTTCAGTGTTAGTGAAAGAATAGCCATCTCTCTTCTTGACCTGAGCAAGAGTTTCAGTCTCAAGACAAAAGAAGAGATTGTAACAAGCAAGTAACAAGATTGTAAACAAGCAAGTACCCTAACGATGTTGATCCTCATTAAAACATAGGAGTAAAGAGAAAAAAACAAAACAAAACAAAACAAAAACAACCCAAACAAAAAGAACCCCCCAGAAGTTCAGATTTTGTGAAAGAGAGAAAAGAAAGACCTTTTCATTTCCTCAGAATGATCATGACTATTTCGAGATCAACAGTTACAGTATTTGCTCAACACTACATCAACATTGTTTTAAACAAGTTTTATGCATGGCCAAATAGTATGCAGACATTTGCAAAACAATTTTTCAACACTGTCTCTGAGGTCTGTTTTAATGAAAATGTGAAATTTCAAAAAAATTGTTTAAATGTAAGCTTTCCGGTGCAGTCAGTAAGAAATTTAGCTGAGCAAAAATGGTACATTTGAATTCAAATGAGCTGTAAATACACAGCATCTATCAGGAGTCTGTAAAAGCTATTTAGTAAAATAAGCAATATTCCATTGTAATATGTTAAAAATTAGCTGTTTGAGGGAAGATAAGGCATCTGGAGTCTGTTATATAAGCTGTATACCAAGGAGGGCTTACTTTGGCTGATGGTGTCAATGGAGTTATCAGAAACACAAGCATTTATCTAAGTAATTGCATACAAGAAAACATTAAGAGCTTGGCACAAGTTAAAAATGATTCCCAATTAAAATGTTATTTAATAAACAGGCCCATTTTATTGCTCATGGACTAAAAAAAAAAAAATAATAAGTGACTGCTAAACAAGTAATTATAAGGGTAATAAAGCTCTCCATTCTGATTAGGGAAAATATTCATTTCATGACCATCCAGTGATCCATTTTCTACCACAGCTGTCAAAAGAGGCAGTCTGCAACCATTTAGAGATGTACTATTGTTGCTGTGCTTGTGTAATACGGCTATTACATTTTATATCAGTAAAAAAGCTCTCAAGCTGGTTCTTACAGTAATTATAGATCAGCTTGCTTATACATTAACTGCTCTTGAGTCTTTCTTAGCTCACAAGTAAACTGATGCAGTTTTGCTACTGAGGTTGTGAGGCACTTTCTTCTTTCTGTCAGCATCACTCAAAGCAGACAGAACCCTGAGTCAGGTTCGGTGGAAACGCCCTGCACCTGCTCTCTGACTCCAGTCAATAAAGTCTTGGTAGAAGAGTCCAAACCTATGGGATGCTAATCAGCCATGCCTCTCACTGCTATCTGATGTAACTCACAATCCCTGCAGGCACCCCTGCAATATACTCCAACAGTTGGAGACAGGAAAAATTGATGGGGGGAATGAGAAAAAAATTACAGAACAGGTTTATTGCCTGGTAAACGAACAGATTTTCAAGGTAAGCAGAGATCAGGGAGCTGGCCTGACACTAGCTTAAGACTAGTTTCTCTTCAATTTTGGCTGTTCAGGACAACCTACACATATAACTGTCAGCACATTTTCCCTTTTCAGCTCTTTCGGGTGAAGGAGATGTGGATACAGTGGGAAACTCCTATCTAGATTTGGACTTGTTCAGTTATCTGTGTGCATCGGTGGAAAACAGGTAGGACATGAAAATAGATTTCATAAGTGAGATGGCCCATAGGAATATGCTATCAATTATTCTCCATGATTGTTTTTCTTTTTCCAATAATTTAATTATGCTTTGTGATATAACACATGTGAACGCAACTCTTCAACTCCACTGACACTCAACACTGACACTGTATTACTGAAGAGGAATTGTCACTGTCCTTCCCCAAGACAGTGTCACAGGAACAAGATATGGTGTAGTTGGAGGCTATTTTTCAGTGTCATTAGTAAGGCATATATTTACTTTACTTAATCTAATCAGAGATTGTCTGCATTTTTCTTGCCTTAGAAGATGTGGTTCATTTGAAACAAGGTTGCAGGATTAGTCCACTTGCACTTGAAGGAGTCTCAGGGCAATGCTTGAGTCCAAACAGCAGATGTCAAAGCTCTCTCCACAGTTAGCCTCTATGGTACAGGACGCCCCAAAGGCCCCTTGCCAGAGGGGCTGAGTTCAGCTGGTAGCACATCAGGAGGCTCACTATAGAGAGGAAGATGGTACTGCGGTTCTTGGTGCGATAAACAGCAGAGGGAATGATTGCTCTTTATGAGGCAGAAGCCCAACTGGCACTCTTCCTAGATATTCACATCTTTGTATGGCATCAGCCAGTGGATTAGGAGATAAAGCCTGAAAATTCATTATCTCACTCATCAAGAACAGTGTTTTAAAAAAAATCACTCACATGGCTTCATTTCATTCTGAGAACCATGAGGCCTGTAAGGGATCCATACTTCTGGAAAAAGTTGAGTGAACATCAGGAGTAAGAGAGGACTGTCACTGTAAGATTTTCATTTAAAAACAAAAACTTAAAAGGACAGGTGTGCAAACAAAATAAAAATTCTGGAAGTAAGTCTTTTGTTGCTGATGGTTTAATCCTGCAGTTCTCGGTTCTAAACCATCTGGGCTAATAGAAACAGGAAGAGAGAAAGGAAACAGAAAGGTAGGATGTGAAGCCCTGAAATACTAAGCCTTCTATTTTCATTTGATATACAAATGACAGCATATATATTTCATTCAGAACTTGGATGCCATGTAAGGAAAGTTTGTTTTTCAGCTGAACTACCTTGAAGAATATTATTAATCTTGCTGCCACACTTGAAAGAGAGATTAAAATCTTTGTTGTGAAGTACAAAAAAAGGGAAGAAATTCTTAATTATAAAATGCAGGAGATGAATTCTCAGAGTTAGCAACCTCTTAATCAGTGTCGTGATTCCCAGTATTAGATAGTATTTAGGAAGTGATTCTAAGATGATATTCATATGAATGATTTTTTGTGTATTTACATAAAGGTCCTACCTGTGTTCCTCCACTGTGTGCTCTCTCAGTTATGCCATTCTGAAAAAGTATCATGAAGATCATCAGCATAAGAAAAGAACATGGACATTTAACAGCAGGATGCAAGGAAATGCTAGAGCTGCCTATGCATTTTAAAACTACACATCATTTCAGGTGCATTTGAAAATCACTATCCCTTAAAAGCAATTTTAAAAAAGAATCACCCAAATACACCAGTTTATCTGGAATAAATGTAGACAATACAGCACCCTACATTTTAACCTGTGGTATGGGTACCCAGATTCTTTCTCTTTGTTTTTGACTTCTTCTTTTTTTCTTTCAAAGGAAGAATACTCCAGGTGACAAATACAGTGCCAAGCACTATTCCAGAGAGGACGAGCACAGGTGTTCCATTTCTCACTCCAATGAGAGAACAGGACACAAATAATATTCTCCCTTTTACAAGAGGATTGTTTGTTCCTACACTTTTCTCCATTGCAAACCTGGAAGACTGACCTACTTTCTTTGAGAATTTTTAATTTAAGAATTTTAATTATTGTTTAGAACATACTGTATTTTGCCAGGTAAGACTATAATGAGAAATTTAGATCCTATTTCCAGGAGCATCTTGGAAACTAAAGCAATTATTTCTCTAAATAGACTCCAGCTCTCAATTGCATAGCAGCAGCAGCTGCTCACTGTTCCCTACAATAGGTGCCCTAGCCAAAGATCCATGCTTACCCAGTTCAAAAGGGACAAGAAGGGTTCTTCTATTCAGGTCTCCCATGTTCCTATCATTGCACTCGGCTGGTGTACTTTCATGGGGAAAAGCGTAGGCAGCTACAGACCTTCTCCTCTGCCTCCTTATTGACACAGTATTTCCCACCCACTAAAGCACTAGATGTTCCAGATGAGACAGAAAACTCCGATGGACAGAAAATTCTTGTTATTCAGTCTCTATTGTTAGACCAGATTGACCCAAGCTGACACTCGCTGCTTTAGGAACCAACAGAGGGTTCACCGTGAAGGCTGCCCTGGCTGCAAGAGCTGGACGTACTCTTAAAGGGACATTTCTATCACCCATGCTCTCTTGATGTTAATCTCCCTCTGCTAAGGCCTCATGCCTTGAAGCTCTGAAAATGTCACGCGCAGTAGATTACGAGAGGACTCCGAGAAACGTTACAATTGTAAGGCAGGAAAACTGTTTATTTACAATTTTTATACTGAAGATGGTGCTTAGTTAGAAAAATAGCATAACCATGTAAGACAGTTTAAAGAGCTGTTTAAAGTTTAAAGGCTGTGCAGTTTTAAGTTTAACTGATATGTAATGTGATATCATTATATGATATCATTTATGGAACATTAATTTTTTTTCCCTCTGGGAATTCTGTTTGGAAAACAGTTAAGATTGTAAGTCCTTCTCCGCAGTGTCACACAAGTGTTTCTCAGACCTATTCACTTTCTTCAAGAAAAAACCTAAGTGACAAAATATGTCTTAATGTGTACATAAACAAAATAAAAGTATGTACTTACCCTAGCAAGTGTATACTACAGCTTCTCCCTGAAAATAGCTTAAAAGAGGGAGAATTTGGGGGATTTAGTAGGATACTGTATATTAAATTACATTTAACTTCCACATACCAGCAATTCAGGAACCATTGCTCTCTATATTACAGATAAAATATAATTCTTCTCTGGTTATGGGTTCATCAGTTTCTTGCTCAGCATAGCAATATCTGATATCCATATATTAATACTTTTAAACATTTTTACAGAAAGTGTGGTCTTCAGCAGCTGAGGGCCTACTGGAAGATAGTTAACCTCCACAGCAGTTTTGCAGTGAATGCTACCAGGATTAGTGCCTGAAAAGCAAGTAAATCTGGTAGCTGTGTTTGACCAGTACCGTGACCATTGGCAGAATCAGACATCTGAGAATTTCAGAATTTTGTGTTTGTTATTCTAACCTGAAAATTGAAGTAAAATATCAGACTAGATGCTTTCTTTAGATGCCTGAGGATTCTAGCATCCACACAGATCTCTACTCAGCATTGTTGGGACACCAGAAAGACTTCTCTTAAAATGAAGTCATAGAAGAAACCAGCATTACTCTGCAGAAAGTCCAGGTAACAATTTCATCTTTACTCTTCAAGAAGTTGCAAAACAAGCCCTAATAGCTACTAGTTCAGTCTAGACAAAAAAAAAAAAAAAAGCCCTAGTAGTAGGGCAAACAGATACCAGCAAAGAACACATGCTCAACAATCCCAATTCAGTAAATATACTGTGGAGCAAATAATGAAAAGTTGGGAAAAAATGCCTGGACTCTAGTAGGAGTAACAAAGAAAATCTAACCACTTCACAGTCTATGCTGGCGAACAGTCAAACTTGACAAGAAAATGCACCACTGAACTCAGAGAACTTTCCTCAGTCAGAAAATGTTGACATTTATTGTGGACCTGCACTGACCCAAACCCACTGACTATTGAAAAGAAGTCACTGATTGTTACCCGTGATAGGGTACCTGTATATTCCCTGTTACCTCAAAGAAGATGACGGGATGAGAGGATGAGACACTGAGCATCTGCCTTGTGACTGAAAAAAAAGATAGGGAAGGGATAGATTCAGATAATGGTTTTAGAGGTCCTGCCACTGACTTCAGAAGTGATGATTAAGTCAGGTCACTATCTATGAGAAAGTGTTGTTAAGAAGCCTCTGTGGTGTGTATCCATACAGCTACAACCCACACATCTGAAACAAAAAGGCTAAGATGCAGGGTAAGGCCATGTCAAGCCAAACCAGCAGTGATGACAGACACTCTTAGCAGGGCACGCTTTCCCAGCAAAGAAACAGACGGCTGTGGAAAAGGAGAGTGGGTGTATTGTCTTGCGAAAACACGTCTCTGTCTCTTGCTGAGGGCCCAGGACAGACAGCGCAGCGAAGCACCAGGTGGGAGAGGAGAATCAGAGCAGTTCAGAGATAGTGACGTTTCCAAGATCCATGACTGCAAAATGGAGGGAGTTGCATGCTGTCTGGCAGAGGAGGAACCATGCTTGGATGGTAGTTGGGTCTCCAGGGTGAAGAGGAACCCATCTCAGCAAATTTAATAGCAGATGTGAGCTTGGCTTTATATTTCCATATGGAAATATGCCTGACATGAGCTAGGGAATGTATCTCCTGGTCTTACCGAAAGAACCTGTTCAGACTGCTCACAAAATGCTGCAAAACACCCACTGTGATTACAGAAGACTTTACATCTTGTCTAAAATTGCTGTTTAAAACACACCCTGGGAAGAAATTGAAACAGAGTTGTTTCCTTGTAACACTGGAAAGGCATAGGCTGTCCATGCCCCCAGGACCACCAGGAGCACCCACTGGCTTCCAAAAGGGTAATAGCCAAGAACAGTAGCTCAGTTCAAGTGCACACAAAGGGATCTGTAGCCTTAAAACCTGTTGCTGGTAACAGCTACTGCTCTTCATTGTGTAACACAGCGATGGGAAGTGGGAGATGTATTCCACTTGTGAGGGAGAGAGTATATTGAAGAACTGATGTCAAGCCATGTAAAAAGAAGCTGTGAATTTCAAATTGTTCATGATTGCCAACAGGCATGCAACACAGGTTCTGTAAAGTGCTTGGGTAACAGGAAAAGAAAGGACATTATGTTATCATCAGGAAATAGGAGATAATGAAATAGATGCCAAATAAAGAATGCAAGTTGCAGCCTAATAAAATAGTTCCTCTTTTCTCCCCCACTTTTCCTTTTTTCTTCTCTAATTCTGAAATATAGTGTTTTGTTCAATACATCAACTCCTTCTTCATTCACTGGGTTTGAAAGAAAAAAAATTACCGAATGAATATGCCAGTCATTTGTATTCTTCTGCAATATGAATGATATATAAATTTTGCGTATTTGACATCCTAAAGCTGCTTGAGTCCTGGAGTTGGGAGTGAGTACTACTCAACCCAGTGGAGCCTGGTTCATAACTCACAAATATTCCTTGGATTCTAAGACAAACCAGCAAAGAAACGTTTTTCACCTGAGAAAACTTTTGTCCAATTCCTCATTTAGCTTTTCTTCTGTGACCAAAAGCATTTTCCCATTGTGAAATTAGATGGTTAATGTTCCTTCCTCATAGGAGGAATCTCATCTGCCTGAGAAAAAGAATATCTTTCTGAAAAGCATATGCCAAGTTACCTAGAAGCCAATCAGTGCTTTTGGTTAGACATCAGACTTAATGTATCATCTACAGAAAGAATAAATTGAAGGTCCCATTCAAAACTGTGTTAGCTTTCCCCTGCAATGTCACTGTTTAATACATCTTTAATTTAAACTCCCTATTAAAAAAATAATATTAACACACCACTCGTTTTACCCCAAAGCAGATCATTTGTCCCTGAGTTTCCAAGGCTGAGAGAGACTCAGGGCAGGCTCTCCTTTGCTCCTCTTTGTGAAGCACTCAGCCCTTCAAGATAGATCTCAGTGTAAGTAAGAAAGGTAGAAACTTTCAATTAAAAAATCCAAACCAAAAACAAAACCCCAACCAACCAAACCAAAACCAACACACCAAATTGTTAAAAAAATTAACTTGAAATTTGTGTCTTTCTTTATTACCAGATTTCAATTTGAAGCGAGGAAAGTTCTGAGAATTGAGGAATAAATTCTGGTAAACTATATAGATTATAACAATAATGCCTACTACAAGTCACAGATTAATCCAGACATGACAAAGCTTTCAGCCATGGGAACTTTCCTATCGCATATGACTACTGGAATACAAAACCCTTCCTACGTCATTTCTGCCTAACCTATATGGAGGCTGTCCCAGCACAACTCTGCCAGGTCACAAAGAGGAGCTGCAAGCATATTCACAATTTCCTCTAACCGGCGTCTTTCAGTCCCACCTTTCCCCTGCAGCTTCATTCAGGCAGTTGAAGCTTCTCATTTAAAGCAAATGCCCCATCCACCTCCACACAGCTATTAGCAACACTTATTTTTGCACCAACTCTTTCCCTTGCACTCCCACTGAGAGGTTTTTGCTGGATGTGACGGCCAAAGCTGACCCATCTCTTCCCAGTGCCTCCTAGGTTCAGGATGCACCGGCTCGCTCCCACACGGCTCATTTCCTCCCCCATCTCGGTTTCAGCACCTCCCACTGACCTCGGCAGGAGAGTATGAAGTCTTGACTATATATAGTAAGGTGTTGAAACACTTCTCACATAATCTGTGTGGGTAGAAGTTGGGACCCTACTTGGAAGGCAACACACTCAGACTTGCCTTAGAAAAAATTGGTCTTCCTAAATATCAACAGTTTCAGTGTAAATACTTTGGAGTATACCCTCATCTACTGTGCAACTCTTAAACTTGAGCCATTACGCATCTCTGAATGGTGTTTTAATTATGAATACAATGTTTTAGTATTTCCATAGGGAAAAGGTGCCTAGAACAAAAACTATATGTTGCTCTACATTTGAAGTTGCTTTTAAGTGCTTATCTTAAACATCACTTACTATAGGTATCATATAACTAATGCCAATTCTCACAGTATCACTCAGCTACAGATTTTACTGGGAAAACTGTTTTTGTCCTCAGGAACTAACAAAAAAATCCAAACTAACCAACCCATAACCCCCCCCCTCCAAAAATGACGACAACAACAACAACAACAAAAACCCACAAAAAAACCAACAAAAACCAAAAACACAAACCCAAACCAAACCATAAAGCAAAAGCTTTCTAATAATGGATTTCAAAATTTGAAATTTTTCATGTGTTGCATTTTTCCTTTTTAAGCCATTTTCTCTCGCCTACTCCATGCTCCAAATATTTAGCAGAAATGAACAATTTGCACATAAATATTTTCTTTCAGCAACAGAAATCCACTTTTTTGTTGTTTTTTTAACTACTTTCCCCAAAATTCTTTTGGTAATTTTGTAAACCTTCTGGCTGCTCTAGAAACAGCCTTGGCTGACAGAGACCACTCCTAAACTGCCTTCCTCATACACCACATGCATTGCCAGAAAAAGGACTGTGGTGGTTGTTTGCAGCACCCTAGCACATATACATGGCAGTGCTGGGGTTAGTTTCTCACTCTTAACTACTGCAGCAATATTGGTAAATTCTGGCAGTGACAGCTTTCTCAGCTCAAAAGTGCTCCCACTGAAACAAAGAGAGTTCTACACTAACTTCTTGGAGTCTCTTCCCAGTCTAAGAGTCCTCCTTTCTGCATTACCCATGGATCTTTAAGCTCCCTACTTCATACATGTAGACTTATGTGAAGCAACACTGAGGAATAAGGAGCCTTAAACTTGGATTTTGGTGGTACCCAGCTACTGGTCTCACCTAGCTTGAGACTGCACCCTTGCCTCTGAACGCAACTCTTTTTCTTGAGGTGTAAAGTAAAAGCCTATCCAGTGACCTACAGAGCGGAGACATTCAGGCACAGACTTTCTCTGAAGCACAAATACAATGTGAGAACATTGTCATCTCAGTGAGCCGTGTGAAAGATGAGCTAATACACAGGTTATTAGGACATCCTTTAAAATCCAACCCTTCAGCTGTTGACTGCAGTAGCATTCTGGCTTCTCTAGGAACAAATTCAAGCCATAAAATAACACTCTGGGTCAAAAATAGACCTTTAAAGAAATTAGAAAGAAAAAAGAAGAAAAAGAAACAATCAGAAATCATGATCAGTTACCCTCTTATAAACTGATCTTATCAGGGTTGAGTCACACCAGCTATAAACTAATCTCCAGGAAACAAACCCCCCCTATTACTCTTGCTCTGGAAACTCTTTGCAAGCAACACCTAATTTTTGCCTGTGTAAGTGTCACACAGAGACCATGTGAAACAGCGAAAAGCAAAGCTCAACAATGAGACATCAGCTGAAGTTACATTCTGAATTACCACCACGTTATTCTTCAAATAGGTATTCCTCCAGCAAGATAAAATTTAGTTGGGTTCTCTGTCCAGCTACATCCTTTAATACTGAATGTGCGGCACAAGTGGAACCACGAGAGCTCCATCTCTAAGTTTTCACCCCAGAGAATCCCCTTCTTCACAGGGATCCTCCACAGCTGGGGAGCTGGCAGCAGCTTTTCCTGCTTTTACAGCAGTTTTAGTGCCTCCTGCTCTGGGTTGAATGCTACAAGGCATAGTGGGAAAATACATGTCAGGGGTGTGGGGAGGAAGCATCTTCAGCAGGAAGCACAGCCAGAAGCTTTTCAAAGGATGAAAGAATGAAAAGGCCAGGTAGCAGATCACCAGAGGAGAAAATGCACTGTATCTTTAGGTCTTTAGATAATAAAAACAATGTGCAGAAGCCACACAGCTGCATCTTACTGTTTTCAAAGCACAGGTACAGGAAAAAACAAATAATTAAAGGCTTGAGCTGATGTTCAGACACGTTCCTGGCAGCTAGCAGAATTAGAAACATTGCAAGAACCTCAACAAACTCACTTATTTAATGGGACAACACTGAAAGGCTACATGACGGGCAAATAATTAAATAAAAAAGCAGATTTGCCATAGAAAAAGAAGACCAAGGGCATGATGGAATAAACTTCATTATAGCCATACACCTGAGGAATTAACTACAGGTCAGATTTGAAAACCAATGCTTAGTAAGTTTTCTCAAAATAAATTACGAAAGAGGGCATTGATGTACCTCCAAAACAACCTCCCCTCCACAAAAAGAAAAATTAAATCACTGTGCTATAGATTTAATACTTGATTAATATTTTTGTGTCTCTCCTGTGTGTAGAGGAGGGCTATGATTCTCTATTGTCATGTTTCCTATTAGACCACATGAAAACCAAATGCATGGGAGACTGTGTGCCCCTCTATGTCTGTATTGTCAAATACCTGAGTGTGAAACACTTCCAGTGGAAACTGTCCCCTGCTTATGTATTTCCTATAGTGGATTAAATAAAGTATCATGTAGCCCTGCAGTGTCATACAATTATACAACTACAATTACACATCATATACATACTCATGGGAAAGTAGGTATTTTTTATCTGGGATTAAAATCCTGTTCTGATGAATTTGCTGTCCAAGTTCCTTCCAGTTTCAGTGAAGACATTTTTTCCTGCAATACTTCATGATCCTTCTCATTTTTAGCTAATACAAATCTTGAGGAATGTGCAATACAGGCAAATTTTAAGTGTTGAGTTCCAAAGTCAGACTTTGGGGGCATTGGAGAGAAAAGTCAATACACAGAGCAGAGCTGCCTTTAGTGTTAATCCTCACTAGATGTGTGAATTTGGGCAAATACATGCTTTTTTGCCTTGGTTTCCCTAAAACTAATGTTGGGCTCTATTGATGAAAAGTCATGTAAATAGACCTATGAGTTATTATTGCTATATAATAATTAACCCTTCAGGGAACTTAAAGCAAAAAGCATAAAAAGTAGCCTAGCTTCTCATCTCCCAGTTAGTTCGACTCAAGGCACTTTGGCAGGGCAATGTAGGAAAGCTTTGGGCTGGATCCACAGGAGACATTGGGGCACACAAATCCAGCTTATATACACTACTGGTGTCCATTCCACTCAACAGCTAACTCTAACCCTGCAGACACTTTTGTTTCATCCAGGCAAACCCCTGATCTCCAGGCACGCCTTACAACTACTAGAGCCCTGATTCCTCTGGGCAGCTACACGCTTCGCTCCCGCCAAGCCATGGTGGGATTCAGATTACTTCTAGTCAGCGGCTTTCAGCACAGTGAGTCCTACACAAAAGAAATGGTAGTAGTAGGATCATTTTACACATATTAAATAAATTACTCAGCTAGAATACAGAAAATGCAAGTTTGGGCCCTATTCTGAGAGATGCATAGCAAGCACTTTGAGTCCACTGCACAGGTCTGCAGAGGAGACAGTTTCTCTGGGTGTGATCTAGAGGAAGAACAAGAGCAACGTTTGCTAATTGATCATTGCTCATGGTTTCCATACCTGCCTTGCCTTGGTTTAACTTAAAAGAAAGGAAAGCAGTTTTGAGGTAAATATTATTTAACTCTTGGGGAAGGAGCACAAGACAGTTCTACCATGTGTCTTTGCTTTCAAATTCTTGAAGTATTTCATCCAAAAAATTGCCTTTAAAATAGAGCTCATCTCTTTCCAAAACATTTTTGGAGTTATTTAGGGCCACATCCTTGTGCACAAATTGAATTACATGGACACGATGCCAGTTTTGAGAAAATGCCCTTACCGACTATACAAACCCAGAAATGTGTAGCCAAGCACCTCTCTACAGCACTGCTCTGGCATGTATTTCAATAAATTTTCTATTAAAAGACAAGAAAACCAGAGGCAGGCTTCAAAATTACTGAACAGGTATTTAACCTGTGAGGAGCTGTGAAATCAGGAAGCAAGGTATACAGGTAATGGAGGGTTCCATAGCACTGCCTTCATATTCAAACATAGCTCAAAACTTCCAGGCACCCTCTGCGTTCACACAGTGCAAGCCTATTTTTCTATATGATATCTCACATTACTGAAGCTGGAGTCAATTTGGACGTGTGTGGAAGTAACTGGAGGTTTGCAGTATGGGTGGTCATGTGCTGCACGGGCAGTATCCTTCTCCTGGATAGAATCAGACTGCAATGCTGAATGCTCCATCAACTGGGACTGACTGTCCAAGTACTAATGAATACTGAACCGGCATTTCTTAGATTTCTAGTGCATTCACTGTTAGGAAATCTGAACAAAATTAACTCTCAGTTAGCATGTTATTTTTGATGAAAAAAGCCTCACAGTAAAAACCTTAAGAAATACATTGTTACAGACATTTCCTGAATTCAGTAGATCTCTGCAGGGACAGACTTAATTTTTTTGCTACCAAGAAGAAGGGAAGTAAAAAAAAAAGAAAAAAAAAAGCTGGTCATTGACCTAACCTGTCAGTTTATCTTAAAAATCATGAAACAGCAGAAAGAATACCTTTGAACCTGTTTCTGACTGCTTTCTCTCTGTTTCTAATGGTTCCTTGGGACAACATTCAAAATTTGATCCATCCCTTTTCTTCCTCACCAGACTACAAGAGAACAAGCTTCTAGAACCAGAGTGAACAAGTGTCTCTTTGTTACCTGTGACTGGATTTGTTTGTAAATCCCAACACAGGCTAGTAAGCTTTGTTGAGCGTGGAATCATTTGCCATCCCAAAAGCCATTTCTGGCCACTCTTTACTTGCAATTGTGATTATTGGCAATCTTGTGCTGTGTGATCTAGGATGACTCTGCTTGAGCAGGGGTTGACCTGGCCCATTCTGTGATTCTGTGATTGCTAACAATAGTAATGTTTAAATTTTTCTGGAGAAAAAGAGTGACACTACTATATTGTTTTGCATGCAGTGAGTGAATGAGTCAGCACGTTCTTGTAAAACAGTAGTAACTTCAGTGTGCTGAATCACAGTTTCAAAGGTAGTCTAAAGTTCTCTTATCTGCATGGGCAAGACATTTTCTGTTTGCTTCAGCAGAGAGGCTATTACTCTGAGACTGAAAAAAGGGGATTGTGGTCTCATGTCTTATTCTGACATCAGCATTTAACTGTTTCAGTTCATTGCTTCTGCATCTTCACATGAGAGTTTTAATTCATTTTTCTAAGTGATAGCTAAAGTTTTTCAGAGGTAAATGTACAGCCTACCCAGCCTCCATGCTGTCACAGGCTTGGTTAATGAGTGTGGGAAGAGAAAAGGTCATGTGAAAAAGAAACTGTGAAAAAGAAACAGAATATGTAGTATAGATTTAAAAAAAAAAAAAAAAAAGGTTCTTTGAATATGAAACATTTTTTCCTCTGGAATGAAGTACCCCATTTTTCTCATGTCCCCCTCCTACAAAACCCAGCCCTTCCTATGTCACCTTAACTTCCTATGTGCCTCTCTGTCACTCACCTCCTCCTGCTCTCTTCCCACATCCCTTGACCACTTAGTTGAGATGGAGGCAGCGTGCTCAGTGGCTGCCTCTGTGTGACACGTGTTGGCAGCCCGGCGATAAGCACGTGCTGCCTGGAGACCTGCACTCCGCCATTAGTTTGGGCAGGACCCAGCTTCTCTCTGCCTTCTCTCAGTTCAGACTCTTTTCCATGTACAGACACGAATTCTCTAGAATGGCTGGTAGGAAGTTAATATACTTTTGATCCCTACATCATGTCAACTTTAACCAAAACTCACCAAGCAGTTTGCCTGCTTCCTAAGGTGGTGTAAGAGCACAGCCCCATAACCCTCATGTTCTTAAGAAAGAGACCAAGAAGAAAAGAAGATCACATATAAGCTCTTTGCAGCTGAGGAACAGGTGTACTTAGGTACTGGAAAAATGAGATTAAAGTTCAGCAGATATGTTAATCTTGCATTATCTGAACTCACACTTCACAGTCTTTCTTCATTTCCCTGCTTTTCCTGATGAGATGGCTCTAGAGGAAACAAGAGGAGTAAGTGCCTGGGCTGTTTTTTCCTCCCTCTCTACAATCTGTCCTGTTCCAGATGAAAACAAATGCAGGGTTTTTTTATCCCAAGGGAGGACTTCATTATATCACAACTTGTCCTTTCTGAGCCAAACCTTCTTTGTGTTGTAACCACTGGCAGGACTGACTTCACTGGGAGCAAGAGGTTCCTACATCCACATTGCCAAGTGAGTTCAGAGTTGGGGCTGTGAAGTCATTCTCAACACCAGGGCTCATTTCCAAACTCATGAAATCAATCCCATGCAATTTTCCCACCAAGCTCATGTGTGGAAAGCACAAATATGTATTTCCCTGTAGAGGTAAAAGTATGCAATCACCCTATCTACTTTAAAGGTGTAATAAATTTTGCACTTGAGCATTCATTCTGCAGTCCAATGCTTTGGTATTAATCATTTTGTTACTTGCTTTTTTACTCAGGGATTACTTTGGTAAAACCTTTCCTTCATATCCTCAAAGGAAACTGGAATAAACGATTGCCAAATGCCACATTTCCCATTGGGAAACAGCATTCTCAACCATCTGAACACTTGGTGTACCACTGAACAGCAAGGCTGTGCTACAGATAGTATTTATAGTACATTTTATGAGACCAAAAGTTGTCAGTTAAACCACTAGAAACTAATAAATGGGCCTAGTGTCATTTGAGTTGTCAACAGGATATAAGCTGATGTAAGGGGAACACCTACATTTTGTAGGCTTCTTTTGCACGAATAAATGTGCCGTTGATAGTCATGCTTGACTTTGTAGGAATGTTTTGAGTAAGGAATATAGTAATTTCCTCCATTTCAACAGTAATGATCATCAGATGACTAAAAGACACTCACTCTATAGACATGCCCAATTCTTGAATATGATGTTGCTCAGAAATCTTTGGTTTACAGTAAGAGTTCTTTCATACTCCAGTTTTGTTCAGTGAGACAGTTAGCAACAGAAAAATCACAGTATAGAAAACTGTCTCTGTGATGCAAAGGGTGGATGCTAAAACACACAGAAGAGGGAGATAATATTTTATTTTATAAACAGAAAACCCCTTTGAATTAAATCACAATTTTTCAATGCATTAAAGCCAATAAATGCATTGTCTAAAGTGTGAAATTACATTTGTGTATATTTATATATTTATAATATAATGTGTATATATGTAAACCAATAGCAAAACCTTCTTAAAGTAAAATAAATCAAATTCTCAATGGATGAGATTCTGTTCTTTGTCCCCTCCCCTCCCGAATAAGTGGTGTGAGAGTAACAATTTCAAACAGCTGCTTTGAAGAGGTATCAAGAGGCAGAGGTTCTTATTACCCTTCTGTCATAAATACAGAAACTATGGATGAAATATGAGTCTAACCAAGGGCAAAGGCTTGACCACAAGGTTTGAATCTGCTAGTTTCAGATCAAGAACTCTGAGTGACAAGATACCAATCTATTTCTTTATTTGATTCTACTTCTGGTTATCATTAATACTTATCTGCATGATCAAAGAAAATCAAACTTGGTTACAGATCCTTAGGATAAAATGCAGTTAAATCAGTTGCTGTAAGCTGAAAAATCTCAAATTTTCAGTGAAAGAACAGCCTGACCCTCTTGCACATTAAGTTTTGAAAGTTTAACACAAACATTTAAGTGTATCTCATCCCCTCCTGGAATTACAAGATAAAGCATAGATGGCACCCTGAAAATGTAAATTACAATCTGCTCAGAGAACATGTGCTTTTAAACAAAGGCAGAGATTTCCCTGAAAAGGGAAGCCAAGTAACTTGCCTGTGCACACACTTACCAAGAAGAAATCTGTGCCACATTCTTTTCAGTTTGGAATAGGAAGTGTGTGTGGGAAAGATTTTTCTAGAAATATATCAACCTGTTTGAAAAAAGGAAGTAAAGAGAATCTCAACAGGTAACAGGATTTTTAATGATTTCTGTTATGAAAATTTAGACAGAGATCTGATAAAAATTCCAGTGAGCCTTTGAGCTGTGCTTTTGCTCATTAATTCTCTCCTTTTCAACAGAAAGAAAATACTGCACTGTTCAGTACGAGCATTAAACTTATGTCAAGTTGATCTTAAAAAGACAGGCAGTCTGAGGAAACTTGTATTTAGAGCTAGGAAGGACAAGTTCATTGTCAAGAGCCTTTATTCCTATAATTTGCCAAAACCAAACACAATAACAAAGAAGAAAGCCAGATATCAGAGATAAAACAGAAATTTTAGATTACTTTCACGCAGAAATTGAGATAATAAAAGAAAACATGAAGAGTAAACTTCATTCTACTACAGCAATGTTTCCAGCACACCTGACATTTTGCAGTGTGAACTGGCACTTGGTGGGATCATGCTAGAGTCTGGTTGGGAGGAACAACGGACATTAAGCCAGAATTGCTGGCGCGAGGGAGCCCCTCTAATAACTCACAGGGCACGTTTGCATTTGCAAGTGGAGATACAGCCCTCTAAGCATGGAATGACCAAACCAAGACATCTTCAGCCCAGCAGTGCCACAGCAGCAGCAGAGACTTCAGCGCAGTCTTGTTCCGGCTGCCCCAGGGACCCCATGGCAGATCTGTAGATCAATTGATCTACACACCACATCGATTGATGCTTTGCTGACTTGGTTACAGTGTCACTGGGTACTCGAGTTTGGCTGAATCAAGGCAAAGCTGAAGCTGTGCACATCCCAGCTTCTGTGCAGAGTCCATACAGCTTGCCCTGGGCTCTGCTGGTTCTGCTGGTGGGAAGAATCTTCTTTATACAGCACATCTCTGGCCATGGCTCCTCTTTCACCAGCCAGACAGCACAACAGAGCAACTGTTCTGGCTTCACTCCAACCCAGCATTCCTCTGATGTGAAGGGAACTGCTGAGCTGTGGGCTTTCTTTGGCACTTTGGTATGGAGGGATGCAAACTACTTCGATTCCATGTGATCTGTTCCTGCATCCCATGTTAAGACAAAGTGCTTATCAGAACAGCTTTTTAGGAAGCCCTGCCAGTTTAGGTCAGCTGTGAAGCTTGATGGTCCAGGGTTTTTGTACTTTGCATAAATATGTAATTTTTTCATTGGCAAATGAACACAAACGAGTTATCAATAAATATATTTTTCTTTTTCTTTTATGTTTCTTTGATTCTCTCTGCTGTAGATTGAAACGCAGATGCTTTTATTCTAGTCAACTTAAAACTAGAAATGCTCATTACTAGATACAAATGACTGATATTTAAAACTGCATGCTACTAATCATTGTGCACCTATGTGGAATGAGTCACTACCTGGAACATTTATCCCACATCCATAGTTTAGTTCCTATTTGAAAGCCCACAGGAAAGAATCAGGATGACTCCAAAACATACCTGATACCAGGAAGTATTTCTATCCCCTAGATGAAGAGTTAGGATATACAGGAAAAAGACTATATTTGCAGAACAAAGGCACTGCACATTCCCCTTGTATCTAGCAGAGCTTACTGCTCGGACTCGGGCACTCAAAATCCTTTTCCAATGCACGCAGAGATGTAAAGTGCCTAATGTGGGACCTACAAGAATCACTGCCTGTCTAAAGCACACAAAAACAGCCAAGGAGGGGAGTGCAGCTGGAGCCCCAGCTAGGAGAGCATGAGGCATTTTTCCTACGAGGATGAACCTTTCCCCCAGACCCAAGAACACACTACATAGCTGTGAATCAGGGGTCTAAGCCAAGTACCTCTGCAGGAGGTGAGCAACCGTACTTATAACTAAATGCTTAGAAGTCTCTCTCAAAATGTGGAAGTTTTCTACATCTGTGAGGGCTCACAGAACCACAGAATGGGTAAAGGGAAAGGACCACAGAGAGTCATCCTGTCCAACCTCCCTGCTCAAGCAGGGTCATCCTAGAACCTAGGACCATTGCACGGGATTGCATCCAGATGGTTCTTGGATATGTCCAGATATTCAACTCAAACCTACTTCTCTGGTGAAAGTCTGTTGTTGATCAGACCGTATGTTAATTTGTACCTAAAGTTGTCTTCATTCCATGTTCCATTTTCAATTGTTTAGGGAAATAACTGTGGGTCAAAAGAAATCTCCCAGCTTGCAGCCTCTGTTTCCAAGCTGGAGAGAAATCTCAATGGCTACTAAAAATGAGATAGTTAAACATACATTTACTGGATCTTTTCTTATCAAGCTCTAAACTATCCACTTGAGTTCACAAAAGAAACTTTTTCATGTGCTTTTATGTATCTGCAAACTGAAGACTGACAATTCCTTTTAGCCCTTGACTTGCAGAAAATGTCTGAAAATAAGATATCTAACAACAGATCAGTGGTATATCAAATTGCTGCTGTAAGAGGAAGAAAGTGAAGGCAAGTGTGAGTAAATTCCCAAATAAAAGGAAAGTAGAAGAAGAAACAGAAAGCAAGGACGATTTCAGTACTTTTTGTTTGTTTGTTTGTTTTTGTTTATATTTTTGGTTTTTTTTTTTTTTAATATTTTCCTTTTTTGGCTACAAAGATGGATTTACTTAAAAAAATAACTCAGTTTCCCATGCAAGAACTATCCTAATCAGTTATCTACTCACTAGCACCTAGCTACCAATCCACTTGTTTGATTCTTTTTTGCTTACTTGCATAGCTTGCAGCAAACTGATATCTCTGGGGATTCCATTGCATGAATTCTGTGACTTTACTGAGAAACTGTCTGGGCAGTCTTCTCTATCTGTTGATATGATAGTGTGATATTATTCCTTTGGCTCTGATTTCAATGCAGACATAGTTCAAGTACCTGATCTATCTGCCAGCAAATGGCCCTGTTCCAAGCCCATGGAAGTCAGCAACAGCCTCTCTGCTGGTTGACCACACCACAATTAAATAAAGTTCTATCACAAATAAATCAGACTATTTAATTGGATGTAAGAATGCTAAATGGACAGGTCTCTCTTGAGGAGGCTTTTTTGTCATCGTTTTAAAGTCAAGTCTTTGGAAAAAGAGGTAAGGCTTTAGGCCCCATCATTGTTAAGTCTACCTTACATCCAAGTATTATTCATACAGTTTATCAGAACAATTATTTTCCCAGCTCCTAACTACCATGCACACCTGAAAGAAAAGACTACTCAGTGCCTTTAACAAAACAGAATACTTAAAACCAGCAAGGTGGATGTCATATAGCCCACTGCTCACTCCAGCTGGCAGAGTTCAGAACAATAAGCATGTAAGTTATTATAGAGGTTCACACCAAACAGTATGGTGGTTGCTGGGACAGAAGCACTCTCTTCCAGTTTTAGTTCTTAGATGTATGATATTCTTTTCTCCACCTCTTGAGGCCAACGTACAAAACAGAATACAAAACAAAACTCCAATTCCTGTGTCTAACTTCGTGGCATGTCAGACAGCTTAGTGAGGTTGAGGTTGCTGTTTTGGTTTTTTCTATGTTTTGGTTTGGGGAGTTGGGGGGACGATATACACTCTTGAATTTTCCCTACCTGTTTACACACCCAGCCACTTGCTTCTTTTCTTTAGCAAAGAAATATTTGTGCTCTGCCCCTTAACTCACACTCACCTCTACAGCTCTTCCCTTTACCACTCCCCTGCTGTCACCAGCCATTTTATCCTCATCTCCACTTCTTCCCCCAGTCACCGTATTTTCCATCTGAATTTCCCTCTCTCTTAAAGTTGTCAAGGTTCACCACTTTGGTTACAGTCTTTCCCACACCATCAGTGTGCTCATGTCCTTCCCCAAACCTCTATCATCCCTTACTGCTTTTTCCTTGAGTCAGGAATTTACAGACAAGTACTTACAGTTCAGAGATGAAGGCTATGTCAAATGTGGGGCACTGCTGCATTTTCCACTTTGACTGGTTTTCCTGGAGCAACTGTATGGCACGGGAAGGCTTGTCAGCCTGGCTGTGCTGATAATGTCATGGAGGAAAGCAGCAATGAATCCCAATCTCAAGCTTCCCCAGCACTTGGGAAAGCTCCCTTCCCACAAGCAACCCTGCAGCCTCATCGAGGCCATCCCTCTCCCTCACCAGTTCCTTTCCAGCAAAGTCAAAATATCTGGAGAGGGGATTATCTAGCCATTTGGCAGGCTACTTATGTACATATTTACTGGGGTAAGCAACACTATTTCAATTAACAGAAACTTTTAACACGATGAAGTTAAGCACATGTGTGATTATTCACAGAATGGGGGCTGGCTGGCGACTGCTGCCTCTTCGGAAAATGGCGGCGCTGCCCTGCATTTCCTTGTCAGGACTGCTGTGGGAGGCTCCAGGGAAATCACGGGGGCTCACAGCTGAAGAGAAAAACTCAACCACCCCCTATTATATTAGACATCCTCAGCTATAACAAAACATAATTATTAAATTAAAGCTGCGAGCTCATTAACTTAATGACAAGAAAACCGGAATTGAAACGAATTCAACTCAGAGGAAGCCTTCGGGAAGAATCTGTTACAGGGCAATTTTTTAAAGGCCACCTTGACAGAAACTTTCAAGCAAGCTTTCCGGAAGCCCGTATTTTAAAAAAATACCCAACAATACAAAGCACATACCTTTGGGCAGCTGGGAGACCTGTGCTGCTTGGGACGGAGTCTCCCGCCCCCTGCTCTCCAGTGCCCCGGCACCTCAGCGCAGGCTGGCCGGGGCTCGCCTGCTGCCCCACAGCGTGCGGTCACCCAGGGCCCGGCGGCCGCTCTGCTTGGCGCGGTCAGGCACAGCCCTGCTGGGGCTGCCCGGGTGCCCACAGAGGAGCCCTGGCCTGTGGGCACGGGGGTGGGTGAAGTCCCCAGACGAAGCTGCTCAGGCCCACCGAGACCCATCAGTGCCCGGACATCATTCTGCAGGGACTCACAGAGGGGTCAGTGAGTACCAGCACAGGGTTTGTCACTGCTGCAAAATGGCTGCCCCCCCGGGCCGGCTCACAGCGCCTCAGTCGGGGCACTGCCCCAAGGTGGTGAGGTGTCACCGTCATGGCTGGGCGCTTGTCCCAACACCTCCTCAGGAGCCACGGCCCAGCAGGGTGAGATGTATGACACCGGCATGGCGGACAGGCAGGAGGGAGGCCTGCCATTTCCAGGAGCTTATCCTAAAGCCGGAGCATTTGCTGTCACCTTACAAAGCAGCGAGATGAGAAGCTGTCTGCCCATCCCGAGCGAGAAGCAACTAACTTTCTCGTAGTTCACAAATCTGCCTTTCAAATCCATTTTCCACCCCAAAAAAATGCTCCGTTTGATTATGTCCCTGGTTGCCCACCGTGTGCAGTGACAGGCTCTGCCACATGAAGCTCTAGCCAAAGAGTATCCTGGACCACATGTTTTTACTTTGTGGGATTGTTTTATGAATGATATCCTGATGTCTTCTGAACACCAGCAGTTAGTTCCCAGACCTCAGGCAGAGAGGTAAGACTCAGGTCTCCCAGGGAAATCCCTGTTAGTCTGGTCCCAGCTCTGCACAGGTGTGGGGGATGCCACCTTTCCTTCTCTGACTATAAACAGTGTCATCAAACTGTTTGATCCTTCAGAAAAACAAACAAAAACAAACCCAAAATGAACAAACAAACAAACAAAGACAAGAGCATCCAAGGGTTTTAAAAATGGCCTCTGATTATCTTTCGGTGGAAGTTAGGGCTTTTGTTAGATACTGAAAGGATACAGCATACCCTGTGACATTCTTATTAATAAATTAGTCTATTACAGGACAGGAGTGGTATATCCCCCTACGTCTCTCTGTTAATGCTGTGCAATAATTTCCACTCTAGCCCACTCTTCTCAGTCACCCACCTAAACTGCTCGCTCAGACTTTCAGCCTTCGGGTTAAAAATTTCCATGCCTGGCTTCTTGCGTAAAGCTAAAACTTTTTTTGGAATTATGAGATAAAACTGGTTTCTGAGAATAAGAGGAAAGGAAAACATGTCTCTTTGTCAAAAGCCCCCAACCTCAAAATAGAATGAAAAAAAATTCACTGCTTTTTCACAGCTCTGGGAATGATGTAAAATGAAAAAAAAAAATCATTATAGAAAGAGTCCTGTAAAAGAGCAGAACTTTGCCTAGGCTTAAAGGCTGCTGGGTTGGACTTGACAGAAACATGTGTTTGCATGCTTTAGTAAACAGCTGAAGTGTGCATTTATGTACTTTTATATAGAGAGAGTATAAAGTGCTTTTGACATTATGTATGCTTTTCTATATATGTTTATCCATATATATGGTAAAAATATGCATAATTATCTATAAGTCTGCACTGTGCTGATACAGATACTGGATACATAAGTTTGTAAGGTGCCTTTTGAGAATCAAAAGTCTTAGAGGAGGCGAGGCAGTGGCTGCAAAGGCACAGCTAGATGTCTGCAACACATTTGCCGAGTTCCTGCCTAGGCTTTATAAGGTAGGCAATGATTCAGAAAATACAGTCAGGGACACTGAATGAGGGCCCATTGAATTTCGTAGTTTTCCCTCTAATTATTTTGAAAGTTTTGTGACTTTGATTTCCTAAAGACCTATGTGAGTGAGGCCTTGTTGTGTGCACATATCTTATATGTACCTCCCCCAGCTGCTCATCTTCTCAGCTGCCAAGGACTCCCACTTTCTTAATCCCAAACACGCCAAGCTCCGGCAAATATCAACTAGGCAGGATCTCAGAGTAAGGGATTCTTGTGCGAGCTGGTGGACTTTTGGCAAGCTTCAGAAAGGGAAATAATTTCTTAAGAAATTATGTAGAAGAATTTTACTTGCAGAATCCTGATCATGACTAAAAAGTGGGGAGAAAATATGTTGCATGGTAAGTGGACCTACTCACTTGGAAGAGAAATTGCTCAAGAGACCATCCCAGCAGGTGATGTCTGCCATAGCCAGTGATGTTCCCTCTTGCTTCCTCCATCCCTCTTAGCTGTCGCTCCCAGGTAAGCAGTGACCTGGGAGAGATATTGACTCCAGTGATATCCTCTGTGCTTCTGTTGTTATTGACTGTCCCTTTTCTGCATTTTGGGGCATTCCTACAAGTGCAGTTCTTCAAAAAAACAACTGATTTGAAATGAAAGCTGATGTCATTGCTGACATTATGCTCTTTCCATTTTACCTCATGTATCTATGGCTGTAACTAAAAATGGCACAGTTTTACATTTTTAGAAATAATATTGAGTCACATAATTCTCTCCTCCTGTTTACAGTTTCTTAGCTTCTCTTCTGCAAATATGAAAAGCATGTCTTCAACAAAGCTGGTTCAAGAAGAATCTATTTTTAAAGTAGATTATCTGAAGCACCAGTAGTTGATCTTATTCTACTCATACTAAAATAATTCTTTATTTGCTTTTTAGTGTTTTTTTATTTAAATAATAAAGAATAAGAGAAAATACTATCTGATCAGAAGTCCTCTGAACCATATAGATACTCTTGTCAGACTGTGAGTGGTCAGGAGCTTTCTCCTGTTCCAGACTAGCAAAGGTCCCCTGTCCTGACTGTGCCCCTATAATGGGGTGTCAGTCAAGGCTTTGACCAGCATAATTTCTAGAGTGTCTTGAGATAGGCAATTCCTGTCTTTGGAGAAGGCACCTCAATCCAGAATGAAAACTGCGACCTAAGAGAGTTTTTTAAATCAGCATTAGCTCTATTTGTACAGCAGTTGTGCAGATGCTATTCAAATTCTATTGACAGATCCTGCATCTCACAGATACTTTCTTTGTATTTTTTGTTCTCTGACTGTACAACCTCATGACAAAGTGAAACATGGAAAAGTTGTCTTAAAATATCTAGCTAAACTTCAAACAAACAAAAAAGAAAAAAGAGAAGGTCTATAAAATTCAGTTGATCTAACTCTCCGATTGAAGTACTAATAGTAAGGAAGTTCAGTGATCAAAGCAAAGCCTCTGGACTTCATACAAGAAGGCTTTTCAGGAATAAAAAATTTTATCTTTCAAAAGACTCAATCTTTTGGGCCTTCCTGGTTATGCTTTGTGTGTTCTGCTTGCAAGGTACATATGCTGTATTCTAGAAAGAATGCTTTCTCATGAAGAGTAGACAATTTTATAGAGATTAATTAAATTTATCTAAGTCACATGGATTTCTATTAAAGTAATCAAACCCCCCAAATTAAACATAAATTAATCACCTTGTTTAATTGGGATCTCAACAACTCTTTCATAGTTCTATCATTTTTAAAACATTATAAGCGATTTGTATTTTTGAATAGGACTAAAGAGGCTTTCCTGACTGATGGAGTTGAGGTGGAATGGGCTGATAACAAAGGATCTATTAAAACATCATTGGAAAAAGCTCTATAGTTCATGCATGGGCTCAGTTAATCTCTATAGATTTTTTTTTTTAATGCTGTTGCTGGAAGGCTGGTGGTGGAGAGGGAGAGAGAAAGAATGCAACCTTCTTTTCTGTACTTCATGGATCCTTAACCCTTATTTAAAGGCGACTTTGGATTTCAGACCAAATAACTGTTCTTGTAATTATATCAAACAGTTAAAAAAAAAAGCTAGTTAATGATGTTCAACATAAGTAATCATGTTAAATAGTGAAATTTAATTTCTTAAAAACTTAAATCCTCATATCTTTTGGAATGCATTGTACTGTAGGATGTCTGAGTAAATTAAATTCTCCCCTGCACACTAAAACATCAATTTCCTTATGGTAATTATCTGCTAGATTGGATCTGTCAGTAGCAGGGAAGCATGCCTGACATTATACCCTTTTTACAAAAAATGATTACAAAAAATTAAGACGAATGAGTAAAATTAAGGCTGTGGCTGGTAAGCCTATATAAAGCCCTCATAGATCACTTTACATAAGCTACCATTGTACTGGATACTAAGCTTTTAATGACTAGTTGCATAATGAGGTGAAGGCCATTAAAGAACAGCAGGGGTAACCGATCACAGAGATAAGAGCTAAAAAATGATTTTCAGCCAACTAGAAGCAATTTATTATACACAAAAACACAGGTCTAAATGAAATGTCTGGATGGATGAGGAACTTTTGAAAATTGACAAGATTTTCTTACTAGTAAAGTTTTACAAATATGGTGGGAGCCTGTCTCTGTCGTATTAAATTCCTTTTCTCTGCTATTCAGTACTCCAGAATTGGGGAAGTGGGTTGGAGTTTTTTATTTTTGAAGATGGGTGGACTGTAGCAAAGCATTTCATTAGCCCACTTGAAAGGTAAATTAGAGTGAGGAGTAGCTGATATGAAGGAAGTTCATAGCACACTGCCAGGAAGTAGTATATGGAGGAAGGTAACTTATTACAAGTCAGTTGACACCCTGGGCTGAAAAATAACATCCAAGCTACAGAACTGCCTCTTTAGGGTTGCGAGGTACCATATTGCTCTCGTGGTAGTGCAAAAATGAGTATGTAAGTAAATTCTTTTATAAAGAGCAGTCACTCGAGGACAAACAGGAAAAAGAACCTAAGTATCTTGAAGGTAGCACAAAGTCAAATTTTGAGGTAACCTCATCTCATAGGGGAAACCACATCCCTAATTTAGACAAAGAGAATGTGGGCAAGAGTTCCTAAAGAGAGGTAGGAATGGCAGGCAGAGGTGAAAACCTGAAGCTGGGCTGTCTGAAACATTTGGTGTCTAGCCACTTTAACATAGGCAGTGGGAGATAGACACATTCTTTCTCTCTCTCTCTCTCCATCTATCTACATACACACGTAGATGTGCACACACATGGACATGCATACTAGCAGACTTACTGTGTCTGTATAAACCCCTATTGTTTACTAGGTATATAGCCTTTACAACAAAAAAAAAAGTCTGCAAGAGTCTTTCTAATATAAAAGGACGTGGGAAACTAGTTTCCCTTCTTTCCTCCCTTCTTCCCACATCTTCTTTAGTGGTATGGAAGTTCTGGCTTAAAGGTTTCAACAAGGCTGGATAAACCATAAGCTGCATGGAGATAAGGGAGGTTGCTACTGACAAACAGGAGTGTCCAGAGGAAGGCCACAGAGACGGTTGTGGAGCACATCATCTAAGGACTTGGGAAATGTGTTGCTTTAGCCTGAAGGACAGGAGTCAGATGGGAGGGTATAATAGACAGGTTACAGAATAGACAGAGCCAGATGTCTCTGTGAGGTGCAATGCCAAGTAACATGAAACAGTTACCACAAACTGTTAACAAAGGCAATACAAGGAAAATATATTCTCAAGGAGAATTTGGAATCAATGTGGAATGTGTTGCTCAGAGAGGTTGTATGTGGAGTCTCCACTCTTGGAGATTTTTCATAATCCAGCTATGCAAGGCCCTGAGCAACATGGTTTACTTTAAGCATTTGCCTCATTTTAACTTTGGAGTTTATACAGATGACCTCCAGAGTTCCACTCCGAACTACATTTTTCTATGATTCCATGATTCTTTTGAGGCTTATGGCCATCTTATTCCCACTGCAGCCATGAGTCCTATCCATATCTCTTCTTCCCAAAGACATATCCTAATTCTCAGGGAACTGGCTGCTTATGGAAACAGTTTCTTTATTATTGTTCCTTTTTTATGCACTGTATAGGATAAGCTCTGTGTAAGATAAGCTCTGTGTAAGCTTATCTGTGTAAGCTCTGAAGTAAATTTCAGTAGACGTGTCTATGTGAGCTAATTAAATATCACTGGAGACTGTGCCTGGCTATTCAACTACCAAAAGATATCTCAGAGATACATTTTAAAATTGGCACGATTTGCCAATTCTTCTTGGTGGCACCCTTGTTTTGGAGTCTTGTCGAGTTAACAGTGTGGACAATGGCTGTTCCTTGACCTAAGTGCCATCAAGTGGCCCTTAATGTGTTTTATTTCACCAGCGTGGTCACAGCCTCAGTGTCTATGCAACTTTCAGGCCAAAGGGTCAACTTCAGGATGTGCTGGCAGTTGTGCAGCTTGATGTATATCATGGGCAGGAGAATTAACCTCACTTTTTGATTTGATAATTAAATCCCGTCTGAGTTCTGGTTTAAGCATGTATTACCCTCCACGCTCCTAATCTTTATTTGTTAGAAAGCTGCAGCCTGATTTACAAAGCACTGAAGTCAGTGGACACTGTCATTAAAGCTTTTCTTTTTAATTGCTTACATTTGTGATGTGGCTTGCCTTCTAAAAAATCTTCAGTCATTTCAGTAATTTCTCCCTTATTCTCTAATTATTTAAAGTGTAAATTAGTTTGATCAACAGCCTGCTGGCTGTGTTATTATTTGAGATGTGTACATACTAGCATATTTACTGTTTCAAACTGATAGTGACTAATGCAATTATATGCTTTTTTTCACTGATATCTGATCTGTTAATTAACTGGAAAATATTTTGACTGGGGTGACTGCTTACCCAAATTATTTAATTGTTCCATGCAAGGCTGTCAGGAAAAAAAATATGGAAATGAGCCTAGGAAATTCTATGAGATTTCACAGTAACAGCTCTCAGGTTTGGGCTGGAATTAGACAGACAGAGAAACAGCAAGAGCAACTTGGATCCTGCAGCAAAAGAAATTAGCTCACATTTTAATTTCAATACAGAATAATAAAAAGAGTACTTAGGTTTTGTCTATCCCTTTTCCTCCTTGATTTTCTTACTTCTCTACAAAATAAGGCTCTCTTATCCCTGTATCAAAGAAGTCTGTGTGAATGAGATGAAGGTTAAGAGAACTGAGAGCAGGATGCAGGTAAATTCAGGTCTGTTCCTAGTTAGGATTCTTTCTGATCTTGGGTAGGTTTTTTATCCTTAATTGACTGGCCATCACTGGTGAACTGAACATGACAGAAAGTTGCAAGCAGTTTTGTCAGCTGAGAGTTTTATTTTTACCCCATGCAGAATACACTGGACATTCTTTTTTTTGAAAAGTATAGAGGTCCTGCAAGAAACTTAGTCCAGTTTTTAAGGAGAAAGTCTAAGAATATATATAGATTTACCTAGAAGTAGTGGACTAACTGAATAGTCAAAGGTTCTTGTTGAGGGAAATTCAAGTATTTAATAAATGCATCCTTGCTTTAGTGAATAACTTCAATATTTGCATATTAGACTTTATATCAGCAATAAACCATTTAACTACTTTAAGCGGTGTTGAGTGACTGATCTATGGGGTATTTAAAGATCATCAATATAAACAAGAAGGTTTCAGCAAGGTATATGATGTTCTAAAATTGAGAGACAGCAATAAGCTTGTGCTTAGTATTGTCTGTAAGTACTTTGTTACATATGAATAATTTCTTGAATCAAAGGGACACAACAAAGATGAAAGAAACTGCACAAATGTAATTTTATTCATGTGAATAGTTCCACTGAATTCCTTCATACTACTCCTTGTGTTGTTTAGATCTTTATTAAGAGGTCCTGGAAATTTCATTTTGTATTCCAGTTATGAGAATGTTGAAGTTCATATCAAAATTCTAAACTAATGAGTGTACACATAATTTACACACACAGATTTGTTTCATGCAGGATGACAAGAAGCCATACAATGCCTTTTATCTAAAGATGGAACCTGATTATTATCTATCTATGTATATATGTATCTATAAAAGATAGATATATACTGTCAGAGGCTTGCAGTATAAGCAGGAGGAGAACCATTATGACCCTCAGATATCACCTAGCTGCTGAATTAGTGATGCTCCAAAATTGCTCTTGTAGGCAAACAAAAGCGTGAGTCAGTGGAACGTGGATACCTAAAGGCCTTTGACTTTCAGGGCTACTTCATAAACTTACTACATATGCTCATTACTAGACTAAGTAATGAGCACAGAGCAGCTGCAATGGCTTTGTCTGGTCCTGTGAGCAAGTACACATAGGCTTGATTCCTATTTCTTTGAGAAGCGCCCAATGGAATTCAAATTTTGTAAATGAGGGGTGATTTGGGGACTTATTTCCCTTCTCAGCCTTTACTGACACATTTTCTAAGGCTGATCTCAGAGCTGAAGTTTCTCAGAGAAGATATGAGCCACAGTCTTGATTTTTACCATCATAAAATGTCACCACATGGTATTTGCAAGAGAAGGTGTGTCCTCACTTCTTACTACAAAGCCAGCAATTGCGTGTTCTAAGTACAAATGGACCATGGATGAAGTGATAAGCAGCCGTGCTGACTTGGCACATGACAGTATTTAGGGAACAATGGCCTCTGGGATGGCTTGATACATACTTTGAAGGGCTGTTTGCATTACTGCACTTTAGGGAAAACATATTCTAAAGTATAAGTAAAGCGTCTAAGGTCCTCTGCATTGCTGGGGAAAAAGACAGAAAAGGCTGAGAGATGACCCGAAACAAGCTGATTTTAGCCACCAGTGGAGGGGAACGCCCCACTTAAACTTTGTTTTCTTCTCTGGTTTGCCAGAGTTCTCCAAGGAAATCATACTTTACCTGTCAATTTCTGAAAGCAACACAAATTCTCTACTTGTTCATAATGTTTTTCTGTTTTTAATCGTACTTTATCAAATAAAAAATGCTGTCATCCACAGCAAAAGAAAACAAAGTTGCCAGTTATTAAATGCTTTTTGTATCCAACTCCTCTATAAGTACCTTATTTTCTCCAGTAATTTTCAAGATTTCAGGCTAGGATCACCACAGACTCTTATATCGTATTATTTCCCTACCATGAAGTTGTTTATGTGTATTGTTTACCCAACAGACATTTCTCTTTCATTTGGTATATTCATTACTAAATAATTCTGTGAGAAGATACAGGCCACTGATTTTTTGCAATTTGCATCCCCATACTCTAAGCTATGTTGAAAGCAAAGCTTTTTGGTCCTCTTGCTTTGGGAGTACATTAATATTTCTATGACCTTTACTAGATGGCAGATGAGAAGCATTAGGAATAAAATAACAAATAAACCAAAGGAAACCAATTTTTTAAAACGTGTGTTTCTGAAAGGAGCAATGGGAAAAAGAGTCTAGTCTAAAAAATATGAACTTTAGCTGGAGTTATGATAATTGTTCTATTGTACCTATTTTTCCATGTCAAAATGCTTCTTTATAATCAATCCACTCAATATAATGCAAAAATGTATTTGAAGGGGTTTAGTAGCTGTGCATACAAAAATATATGGATACTATTTAGAGGTATTTAAAAAGAAACAGAGTACTTTAAGACATGATTATTTACTGTGCACATCAAAGTGGTCATATTAAAAGCATGGTCACTATACCAACAACTACTTTACACAAAATGACTTCAAATCATTTAACTTCCAAAGCCTGATGATTATAAAGAGAAATTTTGTAAAACAAGCTGCAAATGTAGTGACTTTGTGTGTAGTGTAAATCCTCTGCTTTAGAAGATTATACTTTCTGAAGGCTTTAGAAGACTGTAGGAGGAAAACCAACTAAATTTTACCCAGGAAACCATTTCTCTCACAGTAGCATTGTTTTTCAGTGTTTCTACTACACACCGGAAGCCTACTCTGTTCCTGTTCATCTAGCTGTCGATGCCATAACTCAAAGGAACAGATCCAAAAATCATTTTTAGTGACTTTACATTTGACTGCTTTATGAACACTGTGTCTAGATTAACAACACCTGTGATTCAGCACGGCATTTAACAGAGCAAAAGCAAAAGTTGTCCCATGAACTGAAGTATTTGTTCAGTGGTTTCCAGCTGGAGGCAAAGCTGAGATTGTTTAATAACAATCCTCTTTCATGAACCTTTTAACATACACTTTATAACATATGCCACAGTATCAAGTGAAAGGATATTCAGGGAGGGGAAGAGGTGTGGAATTATTTCTCTTTAAGATAGTGTGGAAGAGTCAGAACATTTTAAAATAGCAATAACCAGATCATCATACCTCAAATCACATGAATCTAGAAGGGTTCAGATGAAATCAAGTGGTTCTGGTTACAGGATTGACATGATGGCAGGAATCCCCTTCTGTCTTTACTATCAAGAGCAATGCTTCTGTAGCCAGTAGAATCAGGCTAGACACATTGAATGTGTCACATATCTATTTTTCAGTTATTACTTTTGTAAGTCTTCTAGAGGAAAATTTGCCCTTCTTGAGGTTTCAAGGAATACTACCTTATAATTTTAGGGATGAAATATAGTTTTATTATAATTATAAGAACTTCTTAATAGAAAAAAAGAAAGTTTAAAAACATGTTTATTTTTGGTTTAGTTAGTTTATTTTAAGTAAAATGAGGGACCTCTTTATAGTTTGGATACACAGATTTCCCCTCCATTTGCTCTTTAAGTCAGCTTGTTGATCTTTGCTCAAGTTCTCAGAGAAACTGAAAGTAACTAAAAACTGACTTTGAAAATATCTTTTCTCCTAACTGTTTTGTTTTGGTTTTTTAACGAATTTCCTCAGTTTGATCTATCTGTATGGAGAAGTGTAATTTCCTCAGTTCGATCTATCTGTATGGAGAAGTGTAAATCATCTTTTTTTTTTTTTTTTTTTTACCGATTTCCAATTATCTAGAGTATTTCTAAGACACATCTTTCACTCATTAGATGTAGAGATTCTGGCTCTTGACCAATACGTAAAGTCAGAGGAAACTATACAGAGTTATCCAGCTGAGAACCAACTTATTTTAAACATAGCTTTTCCTTAGATTATTGTGCTTTAATTATGCCGCGTGTAAAATGTTTTTATACATAAAGCCACCAATCTGAACTTACTGAAGTGATGGCACCTGTCTTTGCAGCCAGTGTTCTCAGTCCACTAATGGTATAAAATATAATCAGTTTTCATCTGCTAGTTTCAATGGAGTTAAAGTTTCTGATCACGATGTAGCTGTGATACTGCATTGCATTGCACAAAGACAGTTTCTACACTTCTACCCAGTGCCATATCACTCACTTTGCACTGCAGAATTGGGGCTCAGAAAGATTTCCCTGAAATCCTTCTCAAGCATTTAACAACACAGTCTTTGTAACCAGTAATAATTCAATAGGAATAATAAAAAACATTTGTAAAAGAGGCTATGTTTTCATCTAGAATATTCACTATCTCATATACATGTTTACCTCCAAATGGATGAGCACAAAAGTCAAAGGTAGGTTGCAACTTTCCATTACCTGTACATATGCTTTAACTTGGCATGTGTACATGCAAGGTTTAAATTTAATACATACAAAGAGACTAACTAGATGACAGCAGCTCTTTTAAAAAATCAGGGACTGGTGATTTTTGCATGATGAAAATACAGAAAGACAGAAGTGTAGAAGTTTCTGTGTAGGTCAGACATTTCAAGAACTGGAATCTTTCTGCCCCACTACAGGATAAACAATCTGCTACAGTCTTATTAGGAGAAATGGTAGACCCTAGTGTCTTGCTTAGCTATCATCTCACATTCCCTAGGGGCTTGTATATCCTCTCTGACTGAGATTTGCACAGCAGTCTCAGGGATTTGGATGTTCAGTTCCCATTATTGTTGCTGAGGACTCAATCCCTTTGTTAAGGGATGCTCCTTCTGTGGATTTTCTGTCTTTTGGTTCTGTGGTCTATGTTCCCTACCTTCCAGTATTTCCAATGAGTCTTCAGTCGGCTCTTGAAAAGCCCTTTCACCATTGGTGCACTTTCTAATCCTGCATAGAAAGCCCTTACGTAGCTACAGGAAAGCTATTTCTTATAAAGCCGTTACACATATATCTCCCTCAAAAGCCTAGAGAAGCTGTACTGGAGAAAAGCAAGCAGGAGAGTTAGCAGAGCAGAAATATAGATTACTTGGATGATATCAGAGACCTTGGGACAGAAACTTCTGAGGAAGCTGCAAGGCTGTCCAAATTAGAATAAACTGTTTGGACTATTTTGGCCCCTGGAGCACAGTAGAACTCTCTGACCTATAAATTCACATTTGATCTTCTCTTTTTCAGGGATGCTCCTTCCTCATGTTATCTACACCAACACCAGAAAATAAAACAGTGCCTAGACAATTACTTAAATACTGGTCCTCCATCTTCCCTATTTAACTGTTTCCAGATTAAGCATAAAAGAATTTAACCATGGATGCGAGGCACACAGTCTTAATTAGCCTTCAAACCAGAGAACATAACCTGGCTCTTTTTATTCACTACAACACACAAAGCCAGTACAGGCAAAGGTTAAAATCTCACTCTGTGACATTTAATCATCTTTGCAAGGCACACTTAGGACAGCTGATGAGAAGGGCTGCTGCTCTGTAATGATTTCATAGTTAATAATACATTCACATATGTGTGTCCACATGTGTGTGTGTGTGTGTACACAAAATGTTTATGTCAATGGATGGAACAGCTACAGCATTATTTTCAGCTGTACTTAACAAGGCAATCCAGTACAGAGGACAAGCTTCAAGCCTTTGACTTACGACTCATGTTTTTAATATGGTTTTAACTGTCTATGTTAGTAAGTCATAAATATGAAAATAATACACCAAGAATAACCAAAAACATCCACTTCTATGTTATTTCATTTTTTCTCTGTATTTAAAGTGTCCACGCATCTTCACGTTTCCCTCCTTCTCCCTGTCAGTCACTGAGGCTCTCAGTTATCCAGGTGAAAGGGACTGACACATTCTAAATTGTAAATGTTACTTTTTCTGCCTTCTTGAAAGAATTCTGAGGACCAACTGGAGTAAACACTTGAGAAAAAAGTCCTTGGTGCTTATACTGAGACAAGCATCCATGTTTTGCTGTGTATCTGCAGTCACACAAAACCAGGGGAAAAAAGACTTCTAAAGCATGTCCTCATGTTCCTAAACATTCTCTCTTTCCCCCTCTCACTGCTTTCTTCATAAACACTTATGTCCTTTGGCCTCAGAGAATATTAACAATTTGTAATATTCCCTAGTGTTAGAATCAACTGCCTTAAGAACAATGGTGGCAAACCTTACTAAAAGTTTTAAATTTTCCTTTCTGGATATATGTAACAAGCAGTGTAAGAGAGTGTGTTCAGCCTCTCACTTTTTTTCAGCATTTCTTGAACACACACACACACACACACAGATACACACAGTTGTCTCACAACTCACCTGCACAGTATCTACACAGAACTGCCATGAGCATGCTGAATGCTTTCAAGCACATAAGCACATCATCCAGAGATGCCTGGAGATCATACTGGAGATTTGACTTTCAAGCCTTCTAAAAATACTTTTTTTGGCCCCATTGCATGCCTGCTTTAAATGCCCAGTTCTCATAGTCAACAGAGAACTGACCACAGAGTTTTATGTTCATTCACTCTCTGAACAAAAGTTGTTGTTTTTTGTTTTTTTGTTTTTTTTTTTAACCTAAAGATATCTTTTGAAATCTTCAATGCTACTTGCTGAAAGGACACAACCTTTCCCTCAAAAATCAGATTAAATCTAGCACTATCTTACATTACCCATAGTGAAGCCAGTGAGTTTCCATGCAACTTGAGGTGCAATTGGATTTTTATTTCTGTGAACCACTGGTCAGTCCTTTTAAACATAAAACAAAACAACACATAAAACATTCCTTCTTATGCAAAAGCTAAACAAATCTGCCAGAATTTAATTGCACAAAAGGACTTTGAAACCTCATTTTCTGACTTCACCTTGGGATTACCTGGATATAAAAGTATAATAAAAATACATCAATGAAGTGTGACATATAAAAATGCTATTCATGTTCAAAGATGAAGAAATCATGCTTCTCCTGTTTCGTATCCTATGCAGTCTTGTTGACTTCCTAATTCTTCACACCGTTGTGCACGATTTTGCCCCACATACTGTAGGAGCACCGTGCAAAAGAAACACAGCGCAGAAGTGGTTGCATGCTGCCTCCTGTATCTGATATTGCTGATACTTTTGACAGGAACATTTATTAGACCATGTTAGCAGTAGACAAGAGATTCCCTCAGATACCCTTAACTGTCTTCAGCAGACTGACCATACATTGTAGACATGTCAAATAAAGCAGCTATAAAATATCCACCACAGGCAATCACTTGCTACTTTATGAGAAATTGTTACAATCATGGCTTGAGAATGATCAAAGAGAGAAAAAAAGGAGGTCATCACTTTAAAAACAGTTAGAATGAGACCATGTCCTATATGAAAAGCACATGGAGGTTAAGCGGGTAGTCCGACTCCAAATTCCAGGAATAATCTCCTTTCTCTTCATCTCTCCATTACAGTCTAGCTTGACCTGGAATTACTGAAATCAGCAGGATTTTTTATAATTTATTTTACAATGGGAAAGAATCAAATGTTAAGCTTTTCTATTTTATGGGCATCACTAACTAATGTTGAGGGGAGATTCTCAGGGTCCCTCATAGGTTTACATTGCAGTTTCATAGAGGACTAGAACCTTCCATCTTAACTCAGTGAACACTAATTTACTCCACAAGTAGGACCAGAGAAAGTAAAACAGATCTGTTAAAATTTTGTAACCAGGGATACTGCCTATCCAGGGGAATGTACAACACAGTTCAGGAAAATGGTGGTAAAACCTGCTCTACAACCTCTGGATGTGAAAGTTGGGAGATTCTGTCCTGCTCCTGGAAAGTATTCATTAGCACAGAACAAGAATCATGTTCTTGATATCCACTATTAATTACACCCACATTAACATTCGTGTAAAGTGAAAGGAAATAACTGATGTGTTTTCCTTAGATCACAGTGGCACCTGTCTTTTTGCTTTTGAAATTTGGTGCCTATCCGAAGTCTCTCAATAATCTTTGCTAAGATGCCTTTGCCTTTTTATTTGTCTATGACATTTACAAGCAAGTTAATGTTGCATCAGGCTGGTATGAGTACAGCTTTATTAGCCTACAGAGACTCAGGACTTCATTGCATCTTTTCATTCCCTGTCAACAACAACCCATGACTACAGATGACTGCCTATTTTCCAAATTTAACCACAAGAGAAAAAGAGCAGAGGTGACATGGATGGGCATGGAGGGCAGAAGAATGGAAATCAGTGCATTCATCACAATGATGAAACACCTGACAAGGTGAATTCTTTAAATGCCATGAAACTCCCTAAATCTCCTCAATACTTTTTCTGGATACTTTTCACAGGCAGTGCTGAACAAGAGTGTGATGTGTTGTGAACAGAATCCTAAGGCCAATGAAACAGTTTAATTAGAGGATAAATTTCTCAGGAAAAAGTGGAAACTTGGGATAGTGTCATCATCCTAGACCATTACAGATACCAAGAAAACACATATAAAGTACAAAATCATAAAGGATAGATGAAAACCAAATAGTTACTATTATAGATCATATGGGGAGACAGGGACATTCACTCAGGGAGGTAAAAAACACAATCGTAGGTTGAACCAGAATGAACACTTAATTAAAATGGCTTCCCCCTTCTATATGGGTAGTAGGGAATCTTGCAGAAGGATGGGTGTGGGTACAACAAATATGGAGAGGGAAGGAGGGGGCTTGCCCAAACTAGGTAACTAGGGGAGGAGTTACAATCACATATGGGCAAAGGGGGAAGGGTCTTTAACCAAAAAAGGGACAATTACATTACAGCATTTTTCAGCCAGTAGGTGAACAGAGAGAAAGAGACTAACAACTTATAGGGATTCCTATAAGGATTAAGGGGTACAGTATAAGAACTTTACATTAACAATACAAGAATTCAAATAACAAGGTATTTGGTTTTTGAACGTCCTTAGTAGATTTGAACAACATCTTCATCTCCAGTTGACTCCTTTAAGGTCTCCACAGATCTTCTGTACTGTTCTTCCTCTTCTTCCTCATGTCCATGTCCCACGAGTTACTAAGCTTTTCCAATGATACTGGAAGAAAGGCTAGCTTGGTCCTCCGACAGTGTCAGAAGCTCTTAGTACTAACAACACGAAATGGATTTTTCAGTTGTTCTGATGTGTCCAGCTCTTTTGAAACCAACAAATTAGACATCTAAGTACTTATACTACCTCATAGTTTTAAAAAGCCTTGTATGGAAGAGCAAGAGAGAATAAAGATTGCTAATTCACTTCATGAGGCAGCCACAGTAGTGATGGGGAGCTATGATGATTTTGTAGTCACAGGGTCCTGGGCTGCATCAGTGTGGTGGCATGCCATGATTTTGCCTCTCACTGCCCTTTAAGTAAAACAACTGATTTTTAACAACTATTTTTGTATAGAAAATAGCCATTTCATAAGTCTGCCAACACAAGTTTAGAAACTTCACACAGTTTTCCTTTCGGGACTTTGTAACTTTGACATTCAGGAGCCTCTTTGAAAATACAGAGATTAGTTATATATACAGTCAAAAAAGTCACCTTCCTAAAGCACAGCTGACGATGTTCCAGAAAAATTCTAAAACCTCAAAAGGATTTGAGATTAGCATCACAGTAATGTGGTGGGATCCAATCCCAACTGTTCTGTATTTTTTAAACCAATAGAATGTAATGCTTAACATTTAATTGTTCTTTAACTAAATAAATACAATTATGATTTTCCCTGTAATCTTCCTGAACAAGCTGAGAAATATACTTCATACCTACCCATGCATTCGTGCAATTACTGATGGGATTGTTGATGGAAGATTAGAATTTCCCGGGTGAGTTGCTGATCAATGAACCTTGCCAGTGTATCCAGGGATAGCTGGAGTGCTAAAGGAAACAGTTAAAGGAGGGGAGAGGGAGGGTGGATGGGTGGAGAAAGGGTAAATTAAATGACTAGAGGCTTGAAATATAACTTAGAGGTCAGTTCTAAAATGGCTAGTGTTTATCAAAGATGGATGGGGTAAAATGTCTTCATAATATAATCCTTAGTCCTTAGAATGTATCAACTGCCATAGTTTCTTTAAGGTTAGGGAAATGATTTTATGATGATCCAGCTGATGATCTGGGCCAAAATCTCTGGTTAGACATGGTGAAAGTTGCTTCTTTAGAGACTTTCTTTTTTTTTTCCAATTTGTTTATGTTTAATATCTGTATGATATTCATGATTACCGGAAACACTTAATCACAAAGAAGAAATGGAGCACAGGGTTTGCAGAGACCACAAAAAGCAAGAAAATATACTTTAAAAATGTAATAGAGATTTAGCTTATATTTAATTTCCACCTTAAATATGGAATTTAGATATCAGGCTTTATGCCAACAGGTGTGATTTCTCATGAGCTAAAACATAAATGGTTTTCCAAATTATTCTAAAGTTATCTAAATTTCCCCTTGAATTCATTAAGTTGTAATGTTAACAACACTGCTTAGACTTATCAACTTCAATTCTAGTTTGAGTGCACCAGTGGACTAAGACATTAAGTGCCACATCTTGGAAAACTAAAGCCTTTTGTTAATTTTGATGCTAAGTTTTAATGTGAAAATGAAAAGCAGAGTTTCTTAAAGAGATGGAGTTAAAAAATTCTACTTATCTGAGGTAGCACAACAGAAAATTTTGATAACAACTACTGGAGATGACGTGAAGATGGACAAAATTAAAGAAAAAATAGGTACTAATATGAATTCAGACAATTAATCCATTAATATTAGAAATAAAACAATATAAATGCCTAATATGGTACTTTTTTGCAGCTCAAAATTATTCAGAGTATCATCAATATTGTTCTATATTGACAGCTCAAAATAGGACACTGTTGAAGCATACATACATCCAGATTGCCCATACACATGGAGATAAAAGCTCATGACAGGTTGTTTCATCCACTGTATGAACTAAATATTTGGCATTATACACCTTGTCTCCGTTAGTCCCTTGTGGGTCTTCACACTGTATAAATGATAAACAGTGCCTCCTTTAAAATAATTTCTGAAGTATTCTTTGGTTCCCCTGTACTCTGGGTAAAAATAAACAGTTCCTTTGATAATAAAGTGCATAGAGCTATTAGTTTCATACAGCTGATCAGCTACTTCTCCCGAACTAAGTTCAGCATAGGATACAAAAATGGGCATATGTAAGCGATGGGGTTTATCAGACTTTGGGTGTCTTTGACTTGTGTACTAGGAAACTTGGCTCTGAAATTCCTTCCCAGAATAGCAGAGGTAATGACAACATGCTGTATCTGCTAACCATGGTTATAACGAAGGACTGTGGGTGAACTATAATTGCCATGGGAGCACCGGGGAGATACGCTGCAGTCTTTGTACCCGTAGTTAGCAGAAGCACCATCTAGGTCTTTCTCTTATTTTGGAGTAGCCTTGCACTAACCCATACATTCATACACTGCTATGCTCCCTGGGCCTGCTCCAGTATACAATCCTCCAGACAAGATGGCTTTGTAGAATCAGTACAGAAGTTTTGCAGCACTTGGGGAGTTGTTCCCTATAGGGAATCACCGAGTATTTGGCTGAGCACCTAATAAATCTACGGTCTGTCTTGACAGGAGCCATGCAGGCGCAACAAATAGGCTTGAAAATCCAGTATAGTAGCAGGACATATTTTCAGAATTGGCCAAAATTTCTTGCATCCAAATGTGCTTTTTCATGTCAAAGCAGACAATTGTTAGGTTATGTGTAGATTAGGTGACTCTGTAGGAAATTTCTTCTGCATATCAGGATCCCTCCAAAGGACACAATGGATATTGGGTGGCTGTGAGTATAAGCACATGCATTCATTCAAACCTGAAAACATACCTGATACCACCTTGAAGGAATCAGAGTCTGAAAACAGTATATTACCCTGGTGATGGGATACATCCCAAGACACATCTCTCACATGTCATGGAATTGCACTGACCTCCTTGAAACTGTATGGATGTCACACAAAGGAGAAGCAAATTACAACAAGAAGTCCTATATTAACTTGCAATATTTTATGGCCTATTTGAAGTTAACTCACATAATAACTATACAACTGTGGAGATATTAGAATACACTGTGAGGCATCTGATTGATAAAAACTTCTCACCTTTAAAACTTGCAAAAGTAGAAGATAAAAGCATCATAAATGTCCAAACATGACCCAAAAGCCAGTCTGAAAGATGATACTAGATGAAGATTTGTTGTGGACTGTCTGTTAGAAACAATCGACAGAAGTTGGTACATTCATGGGATGGATGTAGATTTGAAAGAGAAGAGAGGTGGGCAGGGAGAAGATAAAAGTACTAGGAAAGTAAGTAAGCTTACACTAAAGTAAAGTAGCTGCTCTCCCGGGAACCTGCAAAGAAGATGCAGAAATGTGCTGCGGTTACGTAGGTGATAAAGCAGAAGAAACTGAGGTTCAAAGAATACTCCCTTGGGTTTTTGGTTTTTTTTCGATCATGCTGTCTAGCCCTTGTGTGCTTTCTCTGAGGAGCTGCTAAACCATATTGCTGCTGCTGAAGAAAACAACTAAGTGCCAAGCTACTACTGGGTAACACACAAAACTCCTCTGTGGTTATGCTGTCGTCATCAAGCTTTCTTTCTCTAACCGTGACATCTCTCTCTTTTACATGCACTTCCTTATTATTGTCCTAGCAGCTCTTAGTCCTGACAGTGAGAAACATTGAGTCAACATTGAAAAACATTGAGTGTTGGCAGTTCAATACATGTAAGCACTAAGATTTTTCAATTGAACTGTAGTGATTCTGAGTGCCTCTGCTTTGGTGTGCCTCTGTTTTGTATGCCCATAGAGTCATAGAATCATTAAGGTTGGAAAAGACCTCTAAGGTCATCAAGTCCAATTGTTAACCCAGCACTGCCAAGTCCAACACCAGACCATGTTCCTCTGTGCCACATCTACAAGTCCTTCAAATATCTCCAGGGATAGTGACTCAGGCAGTCTGTTCCACTGTTTGACAACCCTTCCCATGTATAATTTTTTCCTAATATCCAGTGTAAATCTCCTCTGCTGCAACTTGAGACCATTTTTTCTTGTCCTATTGCTTTTTACCTGGGAGAAGGGACTGACCCCAACCACCCCCCATTTGATTTTTGGGCAGCTAGATAAGATCCTTCATGAACCTTGTGTTCTCCAGGCTAAACAATCCCAGCTCAGCTCCCTCAGCTGCTCCTCATAAGATTTGCACTCCAGACCCTTCACTAGCTCCATTGCCCTTCCCTGGACATGCTCCAGCACCTCAGTTTTAGTTCTTGGAGTGAGGGTCCAAATCCTGAACACAGAATTTGAGGTTCAGCCTCACTATCTCGGGATGTCTTTGAAGACTTTTATTTCCTAGTAATATTCAGGAAAAACAGTGTGAACTTAATTTAGTTGGCCCTCCATACTGATATTTAGAGCTATTTGAGATGCCTTAAGGTATCTGAGATAACCTCCTATAGCCCAGGATTCACAGGAGATAAATATTTTTCTGAAGCAGCAGCTGGAAGTGATGGTCTAGGGTGCCTCTAGGGTATTGGATGCTTAGGTTTGCCATGTAAATTCCATGTCAGCTATGTTCGTGGAAGCAAACCAAGATTCCTCAACCTTGGATACAGTACTTCAGCTTGAGCAATGAAGGTATCCAAGTTCTTTGTACAAAAACTCTGTCTAGTGAAAGCAATATGGTAGACCTTGCCCTTCCAAGGAAAGAGTTCTTAACATCTTATTCTTTCTTATAAACACTCCTTTATAAATATCATAGAACTAAATCACCATATTAAGTTATTAACTAGCTCTTCTTGTTACTGTAATTATAAAGTAGGCCTCTCAGATCCCATTTCCAGTACAGAAGACTTACAACTGGTTTCCACCTTAAATTCCCTTTCAGGAAGACTGACACGTCACATGTTTGTGGCCCTTCTTGATCCTATTTATCTCCACGATCCTACTTGCTAAACAGAGTAACCTGTGATAAAAATGCCTCAGACATGATCCTGTTTCAGGAAACTCAATGCATACACTCTCTTGCATTGGGAAAGAATATACCTGGAATATTTGTAAAGTCAAAACAAAGTGCTTCATGCAGAGAATGGGAATGACAGGATTTTTGAGCAGTGCATTATGAGTTGCATTTCATATCCTTCTCCTCAGCTATCAAAGCAGGATAGGGAATGCATACTTACAAATGGATCTGGGGTTTCTAAAAGGATAAAACCACCAAAATGGCAACTCCCTAGAAAAAAATTGAATCTTGTTGACCCGAAACATTTTGTTTCTACAATTTCAAACTGTTTTATTCTGATTTCAACTTTTTCAGCCCCCACTTTTTAGTATGGGATGATATTTTTCAGAAAAAGTAATGCATTTCAAGCAGTAGCAAAATCTCATTTGAAAAATGTCAAGGTAGGATATGTCAGCACACCCCTGCCCCCTGCCTCAAGCTCACCAATGAGTCAAACTGGAAAACCACTAAAAAGTCATCCATGATGGACAAGCTATCAGTTTCTGAAGAAAAGCTATGCTGAGAGAGAGCTCTTAGGCATCCCATATAAATGACTGTGCAAGGTCATTTATAAGGCAGCAGAGGGTCCCATTTACAGCTAATTGTGCCTATGAGGTTTTTATGATAACTTGAAATTATAAGGGATGCATGCACACAGTCAGTTGGAAAATGACTACTCCGAAGAAATATGACCAAAGTCAATACAGATATACTGACATGATAGTATGATTTTGCTCAATATGCTTGAGAAACCATGATTAAAGGGGAGTTTCAGAGAAGAGCTTTGTACAAGAACTTCAGGACTTGAAACACTTAGGACTTTATCTTCTTAGAAACTGTATATATTAAGTTCCCATTTCAATCAAGTGCTTTTGGACAGATCCTGTCCTCTCTCTGACACATGCAACTGTGGGCTTGAACAGGTCACTTCAGCCTTGTCTGTTGATATCTTTCAAATACCAGTACTGTAATCTCTTTACCAGTGTTCTGGCAAGGCATTAGTTGATGCTTCAAAGGTGCTGCCAAGTAACTAACACTTAGTGAGAATGCACATGCATTGTGTAAGCACTGCCCTCTACTGTGGATTGTGAGAGCTGAGGAATTACGAGTACCAAGTTTTAAAAAGCTAATGACTGCCAGATTTTTTACTTAATTGTGGAGGCGAAGGCTTTTAATGTAGAACAAGAAAACATAATCACTGTCCTGCTTTTGTCAAATTTCAAGAAGCAGGTTCTAGTAAGTACCACAGTGAAAGCCAGGAAGTTGTTGTGCTATAACACAAAAGACACACGAAAGACGAAAGCACAACTCAGACATAACACTCGATTGATTCGAACTGTTGCTGCACACGTTGGAATGCACTGTGTGCTACACTATTACAGCAACAAGTACAACCATCTCGCTAAAGGTGTGAGCTGTAACCGTACCAAGCAGAAGAATTATTTATGCCTAACATACCAGAGCCCTGCCCATGAATGCTACAGAGGAAATCCCCATCACCAGCGTGGGAGGCTTTTTTTCCATTGACCCTTAAAACACCTGCAGAACTAAAATACCACATAGAGCACAACCTTGTTTCAGCAGCTGCTTGGAGAAGAGGTCAAAAAAGAAAAAAAGCTGGTAGCTAGGGGTGGAGGGGAATTATACAAAACTATATATGTGTGTATATATATATATATAAAGTAAAGATTTTAAAGTAAAAAAGAACAGTCGATGATTATGTTGGAAATACATATGAGGCCGCAAAAGCACTTCCTCTATGGTTTGCATAATTATTAAGTTCAAAACACATTTCTGAATAAGAAAGAGAATTTTTCAGAGTAGTTGTTAGCAATAAGAAACAATTATTGGGTCATTACTTATTTTCACTTTTTAATAACATGGAACCTCCCAAAAGTGCCCAAAGGATTTAAAAGTCAGTCTTCTTGGAAGTCACTGTAGCAGTGCTGCAAAGTTTCCTTCCCTGTATAACTTGCCCACAGGAGTTGAAAATTCAGTGTTTCTCCAGAATTTGTACTGTTTTGCTCTTCCTTGATACACATTTGGGTTGGAGCAGCAGTTACACAAAGAAGATCAGATTGTGGTGTTTGTGGCCAGGTTTTCACAGGAGCTTAGCGATCAACGTGCACTCTTTCAGAATTCTGGTTTTCATGTGTGGTTGCTGAGCTATTTTTGAAAGCCTGTCTGGCTGCATGAAACATACTTGTTAGCACTCGGTTGCTTATCCACCTAGTAGGTGGTTAGTTATGTGACATATAAAACCAAATGCAGCACTCATCTTCCACAATTAAGTAAATATTATAAGAAAATAATTAATAATAAAACCAGAAAGAAACAAATGAAAAATAACCAAGGAAAACAGACAAAATCAATTCAGAGCTTAAAATCTTGTAAAAGAAATCACAGAGGTCGCAGTTTTGCAAAATATATGAACAGATACTCAATCCTACCCCTGTTCAGGCAGTCATGCCAAGCAGATACATTTAACTAATTGATTTCAATGAAATTTAGACTTCATGAGTTTGAAAGACAAGAAAGCAAATATGAGGGAGGTTAAAGCTGGCAGACAAGTAGAGAAAGTAGGAAAAGAAAAAAAACAAGAAAAAGAAAATTTGCACAAAAAAATCGGTACGTTTCAAGATACAGCAAAAGATATTTGAGCCACTGGACAATTAGTGTTCAGTAAATGTAACAAAAGTAACATACAATGAAAATACAAAAACCATGAATGCATTCAATTTGGAACCTTACTGTTTAGTGGCATAAAAAGATGAAATTCAAGCCTGCAACACCCGTGCTCTGACAGTGTAGTCCACTCAATGAAAACTCTGTAAAATGAGATCATACTCTCAAAAGCTTAAAAGTGTAATCTCAGAAGTGTAAAAGTGATTACACTCTTTACAATGAGATCATAAATTATAGAAAAGATTTTTGGAGATCTGTTGGTGAAAAAGGATTGCCTCAGAAAGAAATTTTCAGAGAGCTCTTTCACAACATCTTCCTAATTTTTTTGACTGCCTCTTTACAAACCCCCTGATTTCTATGTTACCCTTGGCAAAGAAATGACAGAAGATGCCAGCTTTTAGGCATACATTGCAAAATAACCAAGGATGAAAGAGAGGAACATGATACTTTTAGAACAAATTCAAGAATGCACATACAAAACACGGATATTAAGAGCCATGCTACACTCCAAGGCTGGAACAGACTTCAAGAGGTTATGTCACCCATGCCTTTCCCCTAAGGCAGGTTTTAGTGTAAGCCTGGAAGAGAATGAGAAGAACTGAATTATGATCCAGGATTTTTGGTCAAGTGCAAAGATGAAGCATCTGACCTGAGAAGCCACAGCTCACTTAGGGAAATTCCCGCTGATCATCCTAGACTGCCACCAGATCACAAATATAATTATGATTAATAAATTCAGATTCAGAAATGAAGCACTTCTTGATGAATCACAACACCTATGACATGGCTTTTTATGCATGCTGAAGGCTCCCACAGCTATTCCATGTCTGAACCTCTGAGAAAAACTGGATAAAACATGACTAAAATTCCAAAGTCTTCACTTATGTCTCCGCCTAACTTCTAAGAACTGTGGCCATCATTTTGTGCTAATAATGTTATTTAAAACTAAGTTTCTTCAAAGTGCCACTTCAAAAGCTTCAAGATCTGAGTTCAGTTAAAAAACAGCACAGACTTGGGCTCAGGTTATATGAATTCTCATTCCTAACTGTGTTACAGATTCTGAATGGGATTTCATAAACCACTTAATCACACTGCACCTGGATTTCCGTCTGTAAAACTTCCAATTTTCATGGCAAAGGACTTCAGAATATTACCTAGAGTGCTAGATATATGCACAGCAGCTCTTCACAATACTGATCTTATATTAGGTGTTTTTAGGCTGATCTACAGCACAAGTCAAGACTTTTATCTTTTTTCTAATTCCTTAAGAAAAAAAGAAGAAAAACAGAAGATGGTTTCCTGTTCTGCCAAAAGGAAGAGAGGGTGGGTGCAAGGCTAACATACAAAACATGCCCAGGTTCACCACTCTTCCTGTTTGTCTCTGCAGTTACATGACAGATGACTTTTAGCTACTTGCAGCTTTGCTAATAATTTGAATGTTGGTAACCACTTTCTTGCATGCTCTGGGGAAGAATAGTGTCTCGCTCCAGAGAAATGCCTGAGCACCAACACTGCTGCCCAAGTGCTAGAGGCAGGAAGTGCAGCTGCTGGTCCATGAGAGTGAAAGTGACTTCTCTACAAAGAGATTTTTATACTTTACATTTACAAACCAGGCTTTTATATTCAAAGAATAAACCTAACTTTTCAAGGATTCTGGGGGGAGTTTAGCAGCCTTAATAACTGTTTACATCCTTCCAGAACTACTGACAAACACACAAAGCGGGAAAAACAAATTATAGGCAACAGTTTTATACCTTCTGACTTTCTTCTTTCCTCTGCTCTTCCTGGTTGCCAGAAATCAATGAAACCTATGGCCTCACTCACTAAAACCCAGAAAACTGAGATGCAGTATACTAGAAAAGGTAACACAGGAGCAGTTGCTCGAATCCACCACAGTACCATATGCTGCAAATAGTTCCAGACAGGATGTCTGCCTGCAGCAGAGTGTACACATCACCTTCTATTCTTCAAAGCTGCACAGCAACAGCAATACAATCTAGCAGAACTAAGGTTTAACAGCTCTGTAAATTCACTACAACTCAGACATCTCTGTTCAGCTCTATGTTGTATTCTCTATGTGCTGTTATTTTTCAAGCACATTCATTTCTGAGTAATCATTTTATACTATTTTATGTTTTTAATTCAAGCAGAAAAATTTGATGCAGGCTATGAGAAACCAGATAACTTGTGCAGAGGGTGAAATAAAACAATTGGAATGGTGTATTATGTCATAAAAGCTTGGCATTAATAGGCTTGGCTGCCGTAATATGGGTCAAATTTGACCACCTTACAATGCTTAGTGCCTTACTTTGCTTGTGAACCTACTGTTGTAATGAGTAAGGCTGTCTGAAAAATGATGGACTATTTCCCACATATGTGTGACAGCATTTGATGGATACACATTCACCCTGAATGCCATGTAAGAAGCATAAATAAAACGACCTAGGGTGAGGCTCAGAAACTCCAGCTACTTACAAGGCAGCTCCCAACAACAAGAAATGTTTAGCACATACTCTGACATAAGCAAATAAGATCCAGCACTGCATCTTCACAACAGAGAGGGCAATATTTTTACAGCTTCTGTCCCTCTGTTTTCCAAGTGAAGCATCCCTTCTGTAGTTTCCTCACAAATGTGAATTGTGCAAGACCGCTGCAAGGACACACAGGAAAGACTGATGCAAAGAAAAAATCTGATTCGGTAAACAGAAAGTCTCTTTCCTCTTTTGTTTTATTGTTTTTAGTTCTTATCACTAAGCTGTTACCTTTAGCATTTTACTTTCTCAAAAGCTTGCAAATAAATGCTTAATATCAACTCAAGCTACTAAAGACATATTTAGGAAAGGCTTAATGTGAAAACCTTCAAATTTCAAAATTCATCATCTAGCTAAAAGTATGGTGTTCCTAATAGCATTCAGGGAGCTTTTGCATACTCAAAGGCCATCTAGTGACTAAACTTAAAAACAATACACTTTTAACATGGCAATATTAAAGTCATAATACTCATCAAACAATGGAACAGGTATTCCTATGCAACAGACCCGTTCATTAATACTAAAGAACAGAAAGCATCCGAAGTATGAAAGTAGGGCATAGTTTGAAAATAAACATGATTTTTTGGAAGTAATGACTCTATTCAGAATGTATCAGCAGAAATTCCTGTTGCATACTACACTCAGAATCTTCTCTTCCATGTCCTACTCAACTGAACCTTGAACATAACACAGATCTACTTCCCGCTGCTGGGCATTTACAGGAATGCCTGTGTTAGGTAGTCTCAACATCATTAGGAATCACAAGTTAGGTGTTTTGGGTTATGATCCAGCAGATGTGCACAAGCTACCTTCACATGGAACCTTTCTCAATTCAGAAAAATGGAAAGGTGCCTGCTGAGTTCCTAAAACTTGGTTGTGCAATTAGTCTATCAAGATAACAGCAGGAGAGATACTCTGATTTCCATCCCAGCCTAGGTCAGAGCCTGCTGATCATGAAGAGTTCATTATACTGTGACAGTATACTGCACTGGTGTTACCACAGGCAGCTTTTACTTCCAAGGACGGCCACACTAAAGGTAGCTTTTGGTCTGACGATCAGTTAATGTCAATTCCTCATGACCATTCTGTACAAGACAGATGGCAGGGTCACTTGTGCCACAGAACAATTCCTAGATGATGAAAAAAACCCCAAATCAACATTTCTGGTTGAAAAGCAAGATGTGTGGTCTTAGGAGCATAATTTCCCTGAAATTATAACATTAATGTGATACAGTAAAGAATCGGGCCTTAATGTTCTATGACAAATTCATACTTAATCAAAACAGGTTGCATTTCAGCCTACTGTGAAAAAAGTACATGGATAAAATCTGTTATACCATCATCTCAGTAGACATATGTCTGGTCAATTTGTATCAGCTTCCTTGACTATTTTTATATATCTATGCTGGATGGTCCTTTAGGTTTACACAGACCTAAACTGACCACTTTAAGGAGTTACCACTGTAGGCCATTTACTATTGACTCGATTATTAAAGAAGACTCTCAAAGTTCAGCCCTGAATCTGAAAGCCCGTGGTGTTTCTTGTGTTAACAGACTTCAGACTTCATTCAAGTTATTAAAAAGAAAAAAGAGCGTTCTCCCCAAATTTTGCCATTCCTTTAATCAAGATCAGATTTTTAACTGCTTTTTTCCCCCTTCTCTAAGTAACAAGAACTCAAGAGGCAGTATCAAAATCATGCTAACAAACAAAACACACTGTGCAGTGCTCGTGTAGCGAGGCTTTGAAGTTTGCACATGGTTAAGTGGAAATAAGTCTACATTGCCATTGTCAATGTCTTCAAAATATACTGCACCAGCACAGCCACTGTTTAGGTAGAAAGGAAACCAAAAATATGTACATTATTCATAAGACAGCTGGTGGAGGCAGCTGAACAATATACTGCATGCTCCAAAATTCTAATTATTTATTAAAATGGTCCACAAGAAAAAAACCTCACAGAGGAGAACTGGCCCGGCGTGCTTGGCATGTCCCAAGATGAAAACAATTACCTGCTGAACTTGCAGCACACACCAAATGACAGCTCTAGTACATATGTGCAGGAAAAAAACTGGAAATAAGATAGAAATGTGTCATCTCCGTCCTTTTGGCTCATAATCAGATTGGGATATTCTTACAAAGAGGAGACAATAGATTCTGATTTCCAGTTTACTGGTAAAAGGCTGGAGACACCCACAAGCCAAGGAAACTCAACACACACGCTTCTCAGAAAACACTTTAAGATTAGATAACATAGTCCATCTACAACTCTTGTTTCAGAAGATGAGAGAGGGACTGCTTGGGCTAATAAAAAATGTAGAAAGTAGAGACAACCTAGGGACTTTGTACTTACATATACAAAGGGATATGACAGGTTCAAGAGCTTTGGCTTACACTGTTAAAGACAAAATAGATCAATCACTTTTTTTTCAAGAGACAGAACATTCTGATAGAATATTTATGAGGCCCTAAAAGACAGGTGGTGACAAGTCAAGGTTTTGCTCTTGGAATGATCCAGTGCTCATTTGAATTTGGTAAAATATCGTGGTAAATAATTAGGTTGGCATGTATGCTAAATGAACCAGTTCATCAGGGAGAATCTAACTTTTTAATCTCCTCAGATACTGGAACTTCAGTAAATTTCGTAAGCATGTTTTCTTTAAAAATGAACTGCTTCTCTTCCTGTAACACTTCTCTCATTCAGCTCTTGAGAACACAGGGCAACTTTACAGGTCTGAATTTCTCTCTTGGCCTCTCCCTGCAAGCGACTCTCACCATCCACATCTATATTTGTTGAAAGAGTAACATTCAAGAAACCATGATAGATTTTTCTATCTACCTATGGCATTTTTCTTCCCCCCTGCAGAGGTACCTGTCTCTCCCACTGTATGCCTGACTGTGGCCACTAAGACACGTCCACTGGGTTTGCCTGAGCAAATTGGCTGTCTTTTGGCCTGGAAAGAGAGATGTGTTAGCTTCTAGCAGGGGCCAGAAGTCATCTTTGCCCCTTATCAGACTTGTCAAACAACCTTGTTTATTCTGTAATCCCCGTGCCCAGCTCTGTGTTAAGCCCTACAAATAGAATAACAACTGCAAATCGGATATGGGGGCTTTGTCACCAGGTTTCCAGGTACAAATATACCTCCATGGTCAAATTCTGAGGTCCTCTCAAACACTGCTGAGAAAACTTGAGACCACAGAGAAAGGGGTAGAAACTTCTGTTGTCATGCGAGTGAGAGAAGAGGCAAATGATAGATACAGGCAAATATTGTAAACACCTTGTCTCCTAGCATTGAGCACCTTCTCTATACTGACCCAGAATACATGAAGAATAGTTCCTCAGCTGTCTCTTTCTCTGGCAGGCTATGATTCTCCAGTCTTAGAATGGCCTTCATTGTCAGTTTCTTGCATTTGCTTTGCTGTTACAGAGCTTCCCTGAGTTTGCTTTGCTCAGCAGGTGCAAAAGCCTGCTAGGGAAGTTCAAAGTTGTTGACTGCCAAAGCCATAGCACTACATCTTCTCATAACAGAGAAGCCCCTGTCTGCTGCAGATGTTTTATAAACCGCAGCTCATCTGTATCAAAGATAGCTTCTGTCTCTTATTTTTTACATTCATCCCAGACACAGTGGAGAAAGTGACTGTAGAATTTGCTTGCAAAATGCCTCACTGATCTCTCTTTCAGCACAACTTCCCCAAATAACTTAGCTGTGGAATGTCTTGGGACTTACATCTAGAAAGATTAGCAACTTACATCACACCATGTGCCTGCAGGTTGGTAGTTGGGCCCTGAATTATATAGCTAAAATCTGGAATTTGTTTATGTAGTCTCATTAAAAATAGTAGCTAAAAACTCATCTATTTTTTATATCTATATTTACTCATTTGTAGTTAATACCTCAGCATCACAGGAAAACTAGCAAATGCATACTATTTTTGGAATAATACTTACATGACTTTTTAAAAGAAATTTATATTGGACCATGCCTGTTTCACGGTTTGTCCCAAAGTTAAGTTTGACTTTTCCTTACAGCTTCAGTGGAGTTGGCATTTCACTCTAATAGTGACCTTTATTCAACAAAAAAATCACCAGAAAGCCACCAGGCAGTTTCTATCTGCTTTCTGGAACTACTCTCTATTTCAGACCACTTTCTTGACTGTAACCTGGGTTACTGACTTGATGACATTCAATTTCAAATTTTCTCTGTGTTCATTTCAGATGTGCCCCTATTTGACAGAGTATATCTCTGTCTCTATCTGCTTTTGTCTGCACTGGAATACTTAATGGTCAGATAGAACTGCATATCTCAAATATTCTTTCCCCTTCACTTTTGCAGAAAAAACCAGCTGAACAGTTCTGACTGATGTCTGAGGTCTAATTTCATATGTAAATGAAGAATACAGTAAGTGAGAAATAAGAGTGAAAATTACATGGGATGGGCAAGAAAGAAAAAGAGGAAAATTATGTAGCCTATTTTTTATCCCTTGTGGTTTCTTATGTTCTTTAGAGTTCTGTTATATGACTGTAGCAAACATAAAGAGATTTAAAATGCAAAGTTTGAAGACAGAAACAAGGAACCAAAACCACTGCCTGAATTTGTGACACTTTGAGACTTTTTGGTGACAACAGTACATACAAAGCATCTCTAACTGTGCAGTAACTGCATTACTGCATAATAAAATGGAACAAGGAGCTTATTTACATTTCTTTACCATATTCTAAGAAGTGCTTCCCCTCATCTACGAGCATGTAGCATGAGACACTATAAAATGTTGTTCTAGCTTTAATGAGCATCTCTATGAAAATTACTGAAATTGTCTTGAATCATATTGCTTATTGCTGATTATGTCTATCCTTAGAAGCCTTGGGCAGATATTTCTGCTTTCCACAATTTTTATAAGACAATTCTGAAATCATCAACCCAATTTGGTTTCACATTATAAGTGGTAAATTTCTATTTTGATGCTGTAACCAGTATGAAATGATAAGACTCAACTTTATGTGTAAGACATGATATAAAATAAGAGGGTAATAAGAACTTTGACTAACACGTGACAGCAGTCCTGAACTTCTGTTCTCTGAGCAGCTAGACACTGGAATAGGTCTTTAAATGTGCTGCACCAGAAAGCATCAGGAAATACTGAAAGACACAAAACTTTCCAGGGGATTTCCCACCTCTGGATTGATTTATTATTTTGTTTTGTAGTAAAGTAGATGCTCATTAGAACTATGGAATGTAACTTCACAATTTACATAAATAGATTTTTAAAAAGCATTAATTACCTTCAAAGAATTTTTTTTTCTTTTTTTAGCATTCGAATTCCCATTAGAATTTGCTGACTAGTACTTTTTGACTGACTAGTACTAGTACTCTTTGCTACATCAGGGACAATGAAACATACAAATACTACTGCAGTTATTATATCCAGTTCAAATATCAAGGGCAAATATATTTTATAAACTTGTTCTTCTAGGACCCTGGGGAATGGAATTCGGAAACTAATTTTATTTATTTGTCAAGTATCACCAATTTCTTTGGTGTTTAAGAAATAAAAGTAGCAATTTGCTTTATCTCTGAATCACGCCCTGACTCCTACCCTCTGTCCTGGCTGGTTTCCTCCTAGAGGCCTCCTGTGGGCAGGCTGGGCTCTCTCACCTATGATGGGGACCACTGGTGAGGTTTCATATCACTGTAGTCTACCAGGGATTCAACAGCTCTTCCAAAACTGGGCTGCTGTTCAGCATCTGCCATTGGACTCACAAAACCTGAACAGGGATCTCTTAAAGGCACAACATCCTGGTGTGAGAATAAAGCGTAATTCACCTCTGCAGGAGGGCTGAGTAGACAAAATTTAAGGAAATAATTACTGTTTTTCTCTTCAAAGCTGGAAAAGCCATAATTGCTCTCAAGATCCCTGACAACAGGCATGCACATCTTCTTTAACAGGCTTGGATACTGTTGGTGATCATCTTGTCAACTGGTTCAACTGGTAAGGCAGACTTTTCAAAGGCACTTGCTTGCTTTTCAGGTCCATCAGAAAATAGTAATTCTCTCCAAGTTTCTGAAGTTACAGCTAACAAATCACAGTAAAACTAGAGGTCATTCTCCAGAAAAACAGTGCATAGAAAAGCATCGCAGTGGGTTAAGTACTGAATTCTTTCCTGAAAAGAGGTTTATCAAGTATGGTACAAAAAGAACAGAGCCATTGAATGTGCAGAATTTTTCTGTTGCTTGGTAATGATGGAAAACACCTTTCAATGAAATGTCTCCTGGTGTGAAACATGGTTCACGAGTACCACTGTAATCCAGTCCTTCAAGGGGACATACACAGCAACTTGCAATGGCACTAAAAATTACTGACTCATCTAGTAGAGGCAAAATGAAGAAATTTTCAGTCTCACTGACAATCGAATGGTGCTTTCATTGAAGATTTTTACAATAAGCTATTCTGTTGCTATAGAAATCGCAAACATGAATTAAGTTGCAACACAGGTTTAACAATGTATGAAAATGTATCAAACCAAACCACAGAGAAATGCAATCCAGAAAACTTAAAATTATTACTTGGAATAAGTAAATCACATTAACATAAGAATTTTCCATGCAGCTCGGTTATCTCCAGAACTTTGCCAGTTGTTCTATCAGTTTGGTAAATCCACCAATGTCTCAGCTCAGAATAAGCAGCATTTATTTCCTGATTACAAGGTTAACATATGTATTTAGCACTCTAAACAAAAGCACTCTGATTTATAAGGGTCCTCTCCAAATGAATTCAGTGCCATCTGCAAAGGTCTGGCTCTCCAGAAAATTCAAACTATGTTTATTTGGACAGCTTAATTCAGACTATGGGGGCCTTTATTTTATGGCCTTGTCAGGAGAAACTGGGGCAGAGAGTCTGATAATTCCCTCATTTATGTTAGTCTCACACAGATGTAACTTCTCTGAAATCCTAACTTGCTGCTGATTAACACAAAATTAGAAATGATCCTATAATTTATTATAGTACAGGTTTATAGTAATAAAAAGTTGTGTTCTGTGGTGCAGAATCATGGTGGGGGTGTTTTTGAGTAGTTTGCTGATGGAGTAGAATAAAGAAGTAAATAAAAACACCTTACTTCTTTACTGTATATAGATCACAAGAACTACTATGTATAAAAAGTGACAACTGAGGATATTTTATATGCTGTATGGGCAGTGTAAGGCTAAGCCAACACTCTAAAGACACAGAACTCTGTCTGACACATCCTGCTTTCTATCACAGTTGTACATTCGCTTGAGTGAAATGAAACTTCCAAAATTTGACTTCTGTCAGTAATAAGCCTTTAAAATGCCATACTGGTGTCTATATTTACTCACAGTCTGTAATCTCCATACCAAATATAATCAGTTTTACACTACAAATTACATTCAGTATTGCAGTTTGAGTTTTTCCTCCATTCCTTCTTACCTCTGCCTGGAAATGTTTAGAAAGAGACAACAGGAAAGGTAGACATGGGAACCAGGTAAAGCATAGGATGGAAGACATTGCAAGGATGACTCATTTTTTGTTGCATTCATTTTGTAGAGTAAAATGCAATTAAAACTGTACATTGGATTTTGTTGACAGGGATTCTGTCCAGTTTATCCTGAGAAGTAAACTTGCCAAGGAAGGCTGAATTATTTCTGTTGTCAATATTCTGAAGTGATCTCTGCTTTTAAAGAAGTACATGAATGAATTGGTCACATATCCAAGCTAGTCCTCTTTGCTAGATGTCTGCCTTTTACTTTGCTTTAGGATTCCTGTAAAGCAGTCTTTTTTGCTTCTTTGACAAGAAACAGCCAGTCTCCCTCTCTGGCACAGTAACAACTGATACCAAATCTTTCAACAAAGTGACATTTTCATGTCAGACTTTATTTGCGTCCCAGAAAACAACTCGTGTCTTCCCCCTCCCCCTTAAAAAAATCCCTTCTCTACACTACTACACATTAAATACTCGTATGCCACAGGAACATGCAAGTGTCCCGGAATTCCAGACACTTCAATTGCTCTCTTGCAGCAGCACAATGAAGATGGAGAAGCAGAGCTGTAGGTGACTGGATCAGCGAAGTTCTTTGGCTCTGCAGTGGAAACTTGCTTGGTTGCCTTTTCTTAGGAACAACTGCCAGAAGTCCGAGGCCAGTCGCCTGTGTCTCTGGCCGGGTGCAGTCCGCAATGCCGCAGGACTGGCTGTTTCAAAGGGGCTGCCCCTGGCGCGGCGATGGATTGGGATTAAGTAATTGTTCTCAGCGGGGGGGACGATTTTGGATGGCGCTATGGGCGACAGCAGCAGCAGATGTTTCCCTGGGGTATGAGGATGTGAAAGCCTCCCGTCTCCTGCCTTCCCTTCCCCGCTTTCGCCAGAAATGCAGAGCTTGGCACTGTGGCTGGGAAAGCCCCGCCGCCGCCTTCCCCGCTGCAGTCCCACGGCCGGGAACGATGTGCCCTGCAGGGCCTGGCGGGGCACGGGGCCTCCTCCCTCTCCTCGGGCTGTTCCTCCTCCTCCTGTATCACCTCCTCCTTCTGCTGCCCATCTTGCCCAGGCAACCCGGCGCCGGCCCGGGAGTTCGAGGCAGAGTCCCGTTCCCGGCTGAGTCCAACCATTAACCTGGCACTGCCGAGCCCACTACTAATCTGTGTCCCTTCACTTGGACACTTTGAACACTTCCAGGGATAGTGACTCCACTACTTCCCAAACAACCTGACCACCCTTTCAGTGAAGCCATTTTTCCTAATATCCTGCCTGAACCTCCCCTGGTGCAGCTTTAGGCCATTTCCTCTGGTTCAGTCACTTGTTACTTGGGAGAACCCTCTTTGCAGCCTGGCAGTTTTAAGGTTGTGTTGCTGTCTGGGACATGCTTTTCCATAATGCAGGAGCTCTGCCCTTTAACACCCAGCTTTACCCCTGCGAGTTTTGTTTTACACCTGCTGGTGCTTTTTCCATCTACATTCACCAGATCTACCAGTGGGATTAAACTTCCTTTCCACATATTTGGAGATTGATGCAGGAAAGCTAAAGAATTATCTAATTTGACTTCTCCCCCCCGCCCCGCCCCAGATGAGCAGTCAGTGCTGTGGGGTGGGGTTTTTCTCCTTCCCATGTATCAAAGAACCTGTGTTATGGGGTGGGGGTAACACCACAGGTGAGTTGCATGGGCAGCGAGTAGCTGCTAATGTTGGTACCCGGCTGAAGCAGCTGCATCACTTGGTCAAAGGCTCTGAGGTACAGAAATAGTTATGTGTAAGGATACCAAGATTGTACATTTCTGGCATTCTAGTGCTGATTTTGTACCCACTGTGTGTATACTCACAGCTGTCAGCAGCCATCGATGGTGAAATTCCGTCATACAGGCTCCTGAGACTGGGAAGGGCCTGAAATGACAATCTCTGCTTCCTAGTGAGGTTTTGAAATTTGAACATGGTTAGTTGCTTAGGCTTTCTGATAGTATTAAACTAGGTTATTTAATTTGTGCATTGGTATGCATACGTGCTAGACCTTATTCTATGGCTTGGTTGTGATTGAGTTTTACCAATTTCTTTAGAAAGTCAAGGTCTTTTCCAGGAGTTAGATCAGAAGTGAAGTTCATAGTTCTTCTACTCCCTGACAAAAAAGGGAAAACCATATGCAGTATTTTAGTATATACTCCCTGAAATGTCATAATATTCTTCTGTATCTGGTTTTACTAGGCATAGTAGACATTGTCAGCTCCAGAAGAGACACTTCAATTTTATTGCACTTGGATGTTATTAATATAATCTGAATTCAGACTGATATAAGAACATGTTGTTTGTTTTTTTGTTTTTTTTTTTTAAATTTTAATTTTTACTTACCAACGCTGACAGTTCTGGTGTATGTGTTTTTCCTTAAGTGAATAATTAAACTCTTTGAGAACAATCCGAGTTTTCTGAGCCATCTTACTGAAAATACCCAAGGTTTTAAACTTAAGCATGCATTATGTTAAGCAAAAAATCTCCTTTTTTAACTTAAGAAAGGCATTAGTGGTGCAATTGTCAGAAAGAAAATACGAAGGCCCACTTGAAATCATAATACAGTTCATATCTTGCAGGCTTTCTGTCAAAAGGGTTAAACTTAACTGAGACAAATTAGAAACTGAAGTTCAGTTTCTCCCATATGACTTTAATATGACTAGTAATACAAATGGTAATATTTGTGCACACAACAACGGTAGGCAGCTTAAAAATGCCAGCTGTAATTAAAACACTTGGATATAGAAAACTGCTTGACTATTAGCATGATTGAAATGAAAATAACTTAAGTAAGTAGACTTGCTGTTTATATAACCCTCTGGTGCAGAAATCTCTTTACAAAAATTACCTCAATACATAATTAGTTTGAAAAAACTTCTAGCAGTTATCATAACTTAAATATTTTCCTATCACTTTATAGAATTTTCATTTCTGAATAAATGGATTTGAATTATGCCAGCTGAACATTATAACAATACAGAATTTTATTAATTAATGAATTTTTTAATTATTTAAGGCTCATTTTAAACTGTTTCCTGCCAATATAATTTTCTGACTGAATTTAATTCTCTGATAAATTATTGTGAAGATGATTAATTTTGCAACTGTAATGCTCATTTTAAGGCTAAAAGATTCAGAATAAAATATTTTGTGAAATTGTAGAATATACTTGATGAGAAAACTTTCAGAGGGTGAATTTCCTTTCAACTTAATGGTCATAGGAATGAATGTTAATTCAATCAGTACTAATCTGCCCAGATTCCTCTTATGGGCAAGAAATGGCAAGAGAAGCCCTTTTTATCTGAGACTGTTGTAACTTTCTCCTCAGGGAGGAGTAGGAAGGGTTGTTTTTCTGTGCAGGTAAAACCCATCTGCTATCGTCATCTTGAACTGAGACTCTTCCCACTCTATGCAGAACCTGAAATATGTGAGCTCAATTTCTCTGAGTTTAAATAGAATCTGCACAGCTGCCCAGGTAGATTTTAAATGCATTGAACAGGATGTTAGCATCTTACACTTAAAATTTAACTCCCTTTTTGGCCTGTTTCAGTGGCATAAATTGGTAGTAAAGCTGCTGAATTGAACTCAGTCTGATTTTAAAGTTGCCCAATGAATCCTCAAGTAACAGATACTTTATATGGCAAATGTATTGTTTGGGGTACATTCCAGTCTTTAGGAATGGCTCTTCAGGCAGGTGGGAGGTTTGAACTACCCTGGATTTGGGGGTGAATTACCCCAAACTTCTGTGTGTCTGATAGGGATGAAAACTATTTTTCTTCATCTGTGTTCTTTTGCAAAAGGAACTGTTGCTCAAATCTTGTATAATGCCCATAGGAAGTACAAGACGATGAGGAATCAGACCCTATATATTTTTAGTGTATTTGAACGCTTAAAAAACTTAATTTTGGGAATTAACCCAGAAACTCATTTATTTTGCTCAAAAATGACTGAAACAAATTACTTTTCCCACTGCTTATTAAGTACAGGTTCAGACTGATGGGAATGAATAATATATTTAATGACTTTAAAATGTGGTTTAAGCAGTTCCCTTTCATTTATTTTTTGTTGCTCTTTCTGTGGGACTTAATGAGCTCTTGATACTTTCTTTTATTTTTTTTTTTCCTGTGGAAAGGATCTTTTTAACCTGGTCACATGCACTCTTCAAACAAGAGTGAGAATGGGAAGCTTATTTGTCCTAGACACTGCTGCAGGAAGTACCATTTAAATTCCAAAGGAATTCCAGTAGGAAATCTAACCAAAAACTTTGGAAGACATTTTGAAAGACAGTGTCAAATGTTAGGGAAAGAGTGTAAAAGAGTTGGTATTCATATGGGGACAGAAACATTTACTGAGTGAAATGACTGCTATGCAAGTGAAAGGTGTATAGACATGAAAGAGCATTTAAGCTGACTTTCTTTCACTCTAGCATGTAATGTCATTGAAGGCAGTAGGAAAGTAATTCCAGAAGTTTTCCATTATCTTCCTTTGGTAAATGTATTGCTTTCATGTTTTCTAGTTCTTTTAAAATAAACAGTTCAAGAGCTCCACCTTCGGGTTTAAGTTATTATTGTAAAAGAACATTACTTTCCTTTGTCATTGATTAGGTAGTGCCTAAACATCCTATAAAGTTATGTATATCTTATGTTCATACCTTGTCAGTTTGCAGTGTTTAACATGTCTAGATGCACTTGTTCAGTAGCCTTTTGATAAACTCTGAATACTTTCTTTATAATATTGTTGGTTTTAATTCTTTTCTCATTAATTTATTTGTTTTTGGTGGATTGTTTTTCCTTTCCAATAATGATATATAAATCAGCTTGACAGTTCATAAAATATTTATGGACTATGAGAGATAACAGTGGCAGAAGGAATTTTAAAAGAGGATAGTTTTCATGTAGGCTTTATTATTTGGTAGAAATTAGCATGGTTTTATTAAAATCAGAGCTTGTGCTGATTTTTGTCAGTGGGAAATCTGATCACATTATTTTGGGAGCAGAATTTTGTTTCTTCCAGTGCAGCAGAATTCTAAAAGATCTAAATATTCCAGTGAGAAATTTTTAATCCATTTTGTTTTTTAATAAAAAGCCTCTAATAATTCCTGGAGATCTTTGGGGAAAATAAAGTTATTTGAAATTTTTTGCTCTTCGAACAAAGTTGTGGAATTGGTATCTGCAATTACCTGTGGAATTACCTGCAAAGTAAATGAAACTGTTAATTACAGAAATTCACCATACACGACATACTCTTATCTCATTGCCTTGTCTTTTTTTTATTTAATTTTTTTTTTATCTTCCAAAGCAAAGTTTTATTTCTTCCTACTTTCTAAGTATTTTCAATGGCATACTCTGCTGATATTCTGACATGACAAGTACAGGCAGTTCTTTTAACTCACCTTGATTGTCTTGTCCTTACAGCTGGAGAATTTGCCTTTCTTCTGTTTTCCATACAACTGCCATTTTTGTAATAAAAGGGGTGAATTGATAATTACCCATTATTGCTTAAATCAAGATAAATCAAAAGAAAGCTGTGACAGGACCTCATCTCTCTCATTGTCCCCAACAAATGCCTCAATCTATAACCAACTTATGGAATAATTTATTGTTGCTTTAAATTTTTGTATCTAATCTAAGTTAGCAAAAAGCACTGATCTCATGCCACATAATTATTTAGCCCATCTTCATAAAATAATTTCTACTGATGTGTTCAGTATTTGAGACTTTCTTGTCCCTTGTTATTACTTTCCCAGCTTTGTCCAAAAGAATTAGAAATCACAATACCTTAACTCCGTGCAACCCATGTTCCCTCCAAGCAGGAGGGGGAGACAAAGCACACAAAACGCTGAGATGGTAATTGCTGTGGTTATCTTTCTGCTGGCTTCAATTCTGTATCTCTGAAAACTCTGTAAGAGAAACTCAGATCTGACTTGTACTGAAATGCCACCTGAAAGACACTCCAGTTTACTTCCAGAAGCTTCGTATGTCTTGCAAAGCTTTGCAATCTTTATGAACATGTTTTTAATTTCTATTTAAAAGAAAAGCAAATTACAATAGAAATAAAATACCTTGTATTTCATTTCATGAGGAAATTAAGAAAATCACAACCATGACAGAGCCCAAATTGACTGCTTCATTAATGCTTGGGGAATGTATTTGTCATATATTTGGCATATATCTTGACAGACTGAGGGTATTGTAACAATGCAACTAAATTCTATCCACATTTTGGACAGTGCCTATTCCCATTTTCCCCATTACAGAAAATCTTAATTTAAAATGTGACAGATCTTTTGTAAATTAATGTATTTAAATGTAAATTTAAACTTAAGTGCTGTTAAGAATAAAGATGTTTTTCTGATATCAGACGTTTGCCATTGTTTTTTATTGCTTTAATGTATCGTGGTTGTATAAGATATTAAGGAGATATAAACTTAACATCCATGGCAGAAAAAGACTATTAAAGGGTGTAGATTAACCTAAATTATGCTGCTTGCTTGCTTTTTCAGATAAATTAAGTAGTTGTATTAATGTAATTGTTTTAACATTTAAACCCTCATAGAGTTTGTTAAAGTGCAGTGCCAATACAAAATTACTTAAAAATAGTGGGATCTGTACTGATACTTAATATACTTAATAACTCACCCCATAGACCGCTTTTTATGTTTTTTTTCTTACTCAAAATTTTTATGAAGCCAAGACAATTATTTCCTGTGATTGTTGGAGCAATAACATTCTATATACTCTTCCAGCCGTCTGTAGAACTGTTTACTCCAAAATATTGCTTTCTTTTGCTGTAGGTATTCTAATTTTATCTAATTTATGTTCATAGAACCTGAAGCCTAAATTTTATGTTATATTCCACTAAAAATTAAGAGGAGTTAAGAATTGTTTTCCAAGTTAAATCTATCTAACACCAGGATACAATAATTCACTTTCTTTTTTCATTAAACAAAGCATTTATTGGAAAAATCAAAAGTTAAAGACCAAGCCATTTGTGGTGGTGCAATTTGAAAGTTAGAAGGGAAGATTAAAATGTTTTATCCCAACTTTGTTTCTAAACAATTGAGTATTAAGAATGTTTTCAGTATCTCTGGGACAGACCATTGAGAGTATACTAGGTGCGGCTCCAGTGTTCCCTTGAGATGCTGGGCAACATCTCTACTTTGAGGTGCATTTTTCTTTTTCCCCCACCAAAATTAGGTTATATACAACGCTGTGCTTTTTAAATCCTGCCGTTTTAAAATACCTGACATAAATTTTCTTTTTTGGATCACTATCTAATCTAAGGTAAATATTTTTATAATTGAGAGCATACGAACAAATCAGGACAGTAGCAAAGAACTTTAATTAAAGTGTAAGGCTATTTTGAAAGGAAGAAGAAAAGGTATTTTCTGTCAGATGCCTTTCTGTATCCTATGTTACATGCTTACAAAACTGTAATGGAAATTTACAGCGGTGTGACAGAATTTACCACCTTGGCAGGTTATGATGATAACGACACCTTAATTTTGTTACTTTTTATTATGGATGCTTAGGGTTTTTTGTGTTTTGTTTTGGTGTTTTTGTTTTGTTTTGTTTTGTTTTTTACATTGCTCCAAGACAGAACAAAGTGACCTTGAGGAAATAAAAAAAAATAAAATCTAAAGAGAGAGACAGGTCTGATATATACAATTCTGCCCCAACAGACCACTACTAACTGCTACTACTACAGCCAGCTAGTTAGTAAATTTTGACAAACTGTATTAAAGATTTGAAATGAAAAATGAGTGATCATATTGGAAAATGCATTAACATGTAGAATTCATATTAATTTTCATACTTCAAGGTTAAAAACTGAAACATCGTATGTAAATGACATTTATTTTCATTACATAGTATTGTACATTTGAAAAGGTATACTTTGATGTTTTCTGCATTATGGTACTGTAGAAAACCTAAGTATTAGCTGGGATGGACCTACCTACTGATCTTAAGGGTATCAAAATTACTAAGTTATTTTTATGTATTAAATATTGTATCTAAGTCTTTATTCTGCATAAGCAACTTAATATGTAATGTGAACATAAGAAGCTTTTAATTTTTTAATTAAAGCAAACAATTGTACTTGGAGTGGAGAGAAAACTGTGGTGACATTAGTGCCAGTTGCCATAATAGAAAACTGAAAACTTTTTCTGTGCATTAATCCTTCCCTGCAACAAATACTTGAATTGTTTCCCACTTGCAGGGAATCTGAAATAATCAATGGTAAAAGAACATCAAGATAACCTGTTTATTTGATTCAGTTTTAATTATTACTCAGATTGTCCAAATCACAAATTTTGTAGTAGCTACTTTATACTTGTTGTAGCTTTTCAGTGGCATTTAAGTAGCCTGATACAGATCATAGTATATTTAAGTTTAGACCTTACTAAAGTGCAAATATCTAGCACCCCATCCTTTTGAAGGGGACAAATCATTTGCAAAATATCAGTGGGAATGAAAGTGAAAGAATATGTAGAGCCTGGGGTAGGGCTGGAAAGCAGTCTTTGCTGGGAATAAGTGAACCAAGGGAGATCTTTCATACCTCAGTGTTTTCCATGTCATTTGTCACTAGGTCAGCAGCCTCATTCTGCCTGGGGATGACATTTTTATTGCGCTTCCTCAGCTCTTTGGCTCTTCACATCCCTTGCCAGTTTCAGCTTCTGGTTAATCCACTCATGGAGAATTGAGATATTCTTTTTCCGAAAGATGCCTCTAATGATGTCACTGTCCTACTATGGTAGTAAGGTATGAAAACCCAAAAATCATTATTTCTACATGGAGTATGTGGGGTTATTGTACATATGTTATTTTTCTTATATAATAAGGGTTGCTTAGAGATTGTGACTGGCTCATCAGCTTCCAAGTCTGAGCAAGGAATGGGAGTTCTGTTTTCTGTTTCTGAGTTCTGTGTATGGCTCAATTACCCTTTAGTGTAATTTCATTTTTGAAAAGAGTAATAAGATTATGATGAATTTATGAACCTATTTAATCCCTTATTTTGGTTCACAATTCAGACTGTGAACCATTCATCCTTTCACAAGGCAAATCCTTTCCTCTTAGTCTATACCAGTGTCTATCAGAACTCTGTCCTTGCTGTTTTATTTGCTTGTTACAAAATCTGAAATACCATTTATACCACAGCGATTCCTCATTCTTAATCCTCTACATGCCACCCTTCATAGCAGAGCATCTCTCATTTATATGACATGTATCTAACACTGATCTGTGTTTTTGCTCTGAATCTGATAAGGGAATTTGCCTTCAGAATTTTTAGCGCTCTTTGCCTCAAAGTGATATAGGTGGTTTTGTTTGTATTTAAGCCTGTGGGCTGTGTAGTTTTACTTCAGGCTGCTAGTCTCCCTCTGGACACAAATGTTCTGGTTATCTGAGTGTCCTGCATAGTAACTGATATATTTTAATGCCCAGTCTTGTGACGAATGACAGACACAGTATCAGGCATATTTTCATGTGTCTAAGTACTGAGCTTAATCTGATCCGACAGAAAAAACCCCTCCTGATTCACAATTAACAAAAATTGCTCGTTTCACTCCTCTGGCTTCCGTTTGCTCAAACTGCAGTTTCATCAGTGTAGAACAGAAAACCATGAAGACCTCAGACTTCTTCCAGGTGACAGGGTTAAATCCCTTCGAGCAGATTGCTTGAGCAACCTTGCCAACCTTGGTTCCTGAGCAAAAAAGCTATGGTGGCAGGGCTTCTTGGGTCTGTGGCAACTTCAAGTGTACAAGAATCAGCAGCAGGCAGGCAAACAACATTTCAGTAAGAGAAGAAAGCTTGTGATTTCCTGTAACTTTGAATAGTGATGAGATAGGTTTTTGAAAAAAATATTTTTAAAAAGTGGTAATCAAAGGACTTCAGCTTCAGCCACCACAGTGTTGGGTAAATACCACAAAAACAATTCTTATTTTAGAGCTGTTGACATGTTTGTGGGTTTTTTTGACTCAAAGAAAGTATAAACAGACAAAATGCAATTTAAAGTTTGTTGCTCATTAAATGTTTGCTGTGTAAAAGAATTTGATGGCTTGGCCTCCTTTCAGAATAGGTGTAATCCTCTGAAAGTGGTAAAAAATATCGAGGTTTTGGTGTGACAATATCTCTCATAGCAAATCTCCATAATAGTGGGAAATTAGGATTCATAAACTTTGCTTGATACATCATTTCATACTTTTTCAGTTTGGTTGTAGGTAAGGAAAGAATTCTTTCAGTGTAAGTGTAAAATTTTGAATCAAGTTTTAGGAAACAGTAATAAAATACTGTTTCATCAGATGCTTTAAAATATATGCAATTATTTAAGCATAAATCTGTAGGAAGAGAACCCATCTTTCATTACGCTATCTATCAGAGCTGGAAAAAATAGATTCTCTTTCAGGCTCTTGACACATACATACTCTAAGAAGGTGTTTTGTGCCCCAAAACTCTGTCTAGCTATTTGCATCAAACATCATGACTACAGTAAAAGCCCACAAAGTGCAATAAACACTTTCTGTAGCATTAAAAACCACTTGTTTTTTTTTTTTGAAGAGGAAACTTTGTTCACAGGTTGTTCCAGTCCACTTATATGCAGTTGAAAGAGTAATGAAAAATTAAATACTGCACAAAATGTAATTTAAAATCATTACAACTTCAAAATTAGCAAGTCATTTTTCTTCAGTTGGCATAGTGACTCTTTTGTACTGAGATCTGGAAATTGTACTTTGAAGTTTTTAAGCAGCTGTTGGGCTGGTTGAGAATAAGAGGTTTTCAAAATATACTTTAAATGGAGGAAAAAACTCTTCAAAATAATTGCTTCTTATGTTCAGGATCTTAAAGTTTTACTGCATAAACCAGCATTTTTGATGGTGTTCTGAACAACTAAATGGAACAGAAAAGAGATAACATTTCAATTTTTATTTTCAAATGCAAACACGGGAATTGGCCTGTTCCAGTTGGGTGAAAATGAATGTAGGAATTTGGATTTACAGGAAAGTAACTGCTTTCCGACACACCACCACCTAATACGTGCATTGAAGGAATATATGCATGTATGGGAAGATTGTGACTGTCCTTTCATAAGACCGAAAAAAATGTGTACTACAATTTTGTAAAACAAGGCAATGGAGAAATGAAATATCCGCTCAACCTCTCATCTACAAGCTAAACCCCAGATATTCTAAAACCTGCTGTTGGTCTATCAAACAGTTCTTCTGTGGACAGGAAAGAGAGTCATAAGAAATATGAAACTGCTTTTAGTAGATGTGTCTATTTATATTAATCATTATAGCTGATACATGACTTATACATATTTCCTGATAAGACTGTCAGAATCCTACAAAACAGAGTATGTTTCATTCCTAAGAAGCTTTTCAATGAACTCAAGTATATTATATAGTTATACATATATAAATATATATACATGTATCATATATGCTTATGAAACTATTACATATGATAGCTTTTGTTTCTATACATGCATAATTAACAGAATGACTTGGCCTATCTAGACATTGTTAGATATTACATATTTAAATGTGGACATCCTTGGTAGTTTCATCTGAATTTATGGTTTGAATTGATAGCTGCTTCTAAATGTCTGAAAAATCTGTTTCTGAAAAGCTCATTGCCCTGATTCTGCTGTCACTTAGTTTTGTTCTTAATATACAATTTCAAAATATGTAAGTTGCTCTGCTGTAAAACTGGTCTGAATAAGAGATGGGGTGAGAGGATGGGAAGCTTTTTTTTACACTGAAAGAACTGGAAGGAGAATTAATCTGTTGGTTTTAAGTTTAGTAAAAAAGAGAAAATAAAATACGGGAACACTTAGCTTTAAATGTAATTATATAAGGGTTTGGAAAATTAAGGGATTTAGAATCCATAACATAATTGTTACAGGAATAGCTCTGTTTGGCACCCTTCTAATTCCTGAGGGTCCTGGGAAATCGTCAGCTTCCTCTCTTAGCATGAACTTAAAAAGAACTGTTTTAAAACATGCCAGTTTCCACTGTCTCCAGGGAACCTCTGATATTCCTTTTGGTCCATCATGCATGTGAAAAGCCTTCTGTGTAATAAAGGCATATTCACAGAATCACAGAATATTCTGAGTTGGAAGGGACCCAAAAGGATCACAGAAGTCCAATTCCTGGCCCTGCAGAGGACAAGAGTCATACCATGTGTCTGAGAGCATTGTCCAAATTCTTCTTAACTTTATCAGGCTTGGTGCTGTGACCTCTTCCCTGGGGAGTCTTTTCCAGTGCTCAACCACCCTTTGGGTGAAAAACCTTTTCCTGATATCCAACCTAAACCTTTCCTGACACAACTCCAGGCCATTCCCTCAGGTCCTATCACTGGTCACCACGGAGAAGAGATCAGTGCCTGTCCCTCTGCTTCCCCTCACAAGGAAGTTGTAACTGCAATGGAGTCTCCCTTCAATCTCCTCTTCTCCAGGTTGAACAGACCAAGTGCCCTCAGCCGCTCTTCATACAGCTTCCCCTCAAGGCCCTTCACCATCCTTGCTGCCCTCCTTTGCACAGTCTCTAAGAGCTTAATATCTTTCTTATGTTGTGGTGCCCAGAACTGCACACAATATTCAAGGTGAGGCTGCCCCAGTGCAGAGCAGAGCAGGACAATCCCCTCCCTCGACCAGCTGGTGTTGCTTTGCCTGATGTTCCCAGGACACGATTGGCCCTCCTGGCTGCCAGGGCGCTGCTGACTCATATTCAGCTTGACATCGACCATATTAAATCATAAAATGTAATTCACATCACAAACCTGCTCACCTGTCTTACTAAACCTGCTGCAGAGAAATAACATGGGAAAATACTAGATTTCAGAGAAGGGTGAATAGACCAGTCACTTTAAAAATTTTGCTTCAAAGCTAACAGTCTGTATGTGAACACAAACTCACCTGAGTAGGCACTATGCATTTACATAATCCCATGCAGTAAGGCATTTTAAGTGTGGTTTCTTTTATAAAACTAGGTGGAACGTTTGTTGCTATTTTTGAATAGATAGGCTTATTTAGAATTTAATTTGCAGAGATAAGGACATTCTGTCTCTCTTGGAAATTGTTTTTAATATTAGTTACTAACAGGCAGTTCATTTCATGTCATTTACAAGGCCTCAAATGAAACTCAGTGGCTGACTGAGAAACTTTAGATACAATTCATTTTATAAAAGGAGTATAAAACATTATTAAATGTAACAAATTGAATAGGCAATAATCCTTAATAACATTAAATAGTATAATTTTCAACAATTATTTTCATGAGATTAATATTAGCATAGCCATATGGATTTATTTCACATGTTAATGCCTAATTATTATCTGATTGTGTTTTTACAGAACATATAATATATACAAAACTTAATGATGTAATATTTGTAGCTTATTCTTTCCTGTTCTGATTACATTTTCTACTGTCAACAGGTAGAAAATCTTTGATAAAGCAAAAGATTGTAAAGGCCACATCATTTATTCATTACTAGTTCTTCCTTTTTCTGTAAAGTCTGTTTTGTTCTTGGGGAGATGTAGGCATGAGTTCCTATCGTCTACAGCAGGAACTATGTCTGTTGTTGAACTTAAAATGCACACCAGTGCTCATTCAGAGACATGGTGAAGTACAATAGCTTAAGTTAACCTCTGACATAAATTAATTTTACTGTGGTATTGGTAGCCTTCATTCAGAACAACCATGACTTTTATCAGCTAGTTTCCTTCACAGAACTGGAAAGGAAAAGCTTTCTTTGAAACAATTTTGATGAAAAAAGTTACAACTTTCAGCAGTGCAGACTTATGTCCTTCAATAAAGATTTGGATATTACCTTAAAAAATTCAAGTTTCATACATATATACAAAAAAGTCTGGAATACTCAGCATCAAGGTAGATGATCTAATGAGCTGTCTTAATTGAGTACCATATTTTGGATGCTCTGCTTTCTCTTTCAGCTGGTTTGGTTTCTGTTCCTTTGTTCTTTCTTCCTTACTACCCCCTTCTCATTTCTGTGACTGTACTCACACCATGATGCCTGTTCTTCATTCTTTTACTCCTCTTTTCTATTTAACATTGTGCTCTGTTGATCTTCAGCTTTGGATAAATGGAGTGGTTATTATGAATTAACTAGAAACATGCACTTTATGGTACATTGGTTTATTTGTAAAAGATGCCCAGGTCTGCATTTAGTTTCATAGTAAAGGTGAAATAGCCGATCCATTTGTAAAAGTAAATTTCATACCCATATGGAAGCTCTTTCAGTTGCTTCTGCTCAGAGATGGAATTCCTGTTCATCTTATTAGCTCATCTTCTATTGATCTCTGGGCAAGAGGATTTGGTTTGCAAGCCCTTTAAAACACTTTTGTGATAGCTGACTAAAAATATTTAACATACTATTGTAATGGGCCATAAAGTGTGAGATGAAATATTTTGCCACATATTAAAGGGTATTTTGTATGCTTCTTAACCTTGGAGTTCATATTCCTGATCTCATTACTGTAATCTTCTGCTAGTTTAAAAATTAAAAAAATACAACAATAAAGAGTAAGACTTACCTACGGATATAAATAAGCATGTTGAATTGTAAAACTCTCCTTAGTGTTTCCAACAGGCCCAGTGTGTGCTATTTTATCATTAAAAATTCTGTGTGTGTGCAAAATACGTTTTTTCTATACATTAAGGATTTAAATTGGCAATTTTATTTCCAAATACACAAATACTTTTCTCCTTTTGACTTCATATATGTTCCTCATCATCTTCCACATTTTTTCTCGCAGCTTATTCTGATCTTAAAAATTGCTGGTATCAAACAGACCCCTGCAGCAGTTCTCATGAGACTTCTTCTGAGGAAGCACTGCTTTCGACAGTAAGGAAAATTGTTTCTGAACTTTGTGAATGTCCATTACTTAAGTCAACCTGCCATCAGTAAAAATGCAGAGAAGCGGCGTACAGAATTTAAGTTTTCAGGTAAAAATCTGCCTTCTTTTTAAAGAGTGATTAGAAATGACCAGAAATACTAGTTAATAGTATTTGCTGCTTATATGCAGAAGGTATTTTAAGAGCTTAATACTAAAGTTTCTTAATTGCAAAAACGACATGTGAAATTCATGTCAATAGCAAAAGGATACTGTACTCAAAAGTTCATATTTGACATTATTTCAAAGAACTTTAGAACATTTTATGGCTGTGGATAGATCAAGATGTTTTTAATTTTGATCATAAACCATTATAATGTCCCTTGTTGCACAGTAACATAGGAAGGAAAGTGATTCAGTGAATTCTTTAATGCCCCTGATAACTTTCATCTAGCCACCCACAACAGGTGTATAAATCACTCCATGGATGTGCCTTGGTCTTTATAAATAGCTTCCAAATGACAGACTAAGGCTGGATGTCTGATTTTCAAAAAGTTAAATGAGATGAACCTCAATACTTTTCCTTCTTTAAGTGGCAACAGTAGAAGAGGAAGATTTCGTAATTTTCCATTTCTTTAAAACAAAAGGGGCCTAAATGAGACCGGGGTGAAACTGAGTTGACAGAAATAGTGGGTTGTCTTGATTTAAAGCAAACAATTAGGTGGCTTGGGAAGAGGTCACCAAATTATGGGATATTTAAGGATTCTTTCTCAGTATGATTATGTATTGTAATAATTATAAAACTTTATCTCTAATATTTAGGTAAATAGGTATTTAGGTATTTGTACATAAATGATTTTACGTTTATACATAAATGAAGATCCTATAGAGTCTTATCCTCCTTTGATAAAGTTTAGTTATTAAAAAATACATTTGCACTTCAGCATAAATTTGTTTTCATAGAATATTTCCATTACCAGGGCATTAAAACTGTGGAAGTCAGAAATCTCAATGTCATGTTAATCCAAAGGAGATTTTTTTTTTTCCTCAGACTTGTTCTTAAAACATTCATTCTGAATACTGAGGCCACAGGAAAATAAAGTCTCAACTCAATTATGCTGTGAGTGACTCCTGAAGGAACCTGTAAAACAGTCCTAATGTATGTTCAGTTAAGTGCTTTGTTATTAAAAGAAGTATCTAAAACCCAAAGAGGTGCTTTTTATAGTTGATGAGATGAATGTACATAAGAACATAAACAGTATTTTCTTGAACGTACTGTTTCTAATTATTTCAGTTCTAGAAAGGCCACAGTTCCCACATGTTGTGTTATATAAGCCACTATGTATCAAGCCATGCAAGTTGAAAAGATCCCTTTCTGAACAAAGTACACCAATTAGGCTTAATTTCTTTTTTCATAAAAGCAATGAAAGCGTTAGTCAGTTGTGTTTGTCAGAAAACTGTATTTGAAGTGGATAGCACGGATGTATCTGAAAAGTCTCCTTACTGATATGTAGTTAGTTAAGGTTAATTCTAAGGTTAGTGAGACCACGTAAACGAGATTTAGCCAATGTGCAGGCTTTATAGAACATTTGGATATTAGTACAGGAAATTCTTCAGTTCGAGATTTAGATGAATGTAAACTTTTATATGACCCCATAGGTAGGGAAGTACAGGGGTAATATCAAGAAGTAGTAGGTATACTAATCCTACTTTGGAATTCCAGCAGAGGGTGAGGGAATCTAAAGAAACATTGTACCCATTAAGCAGCTTCCATCTTGTCCACTGAAAAAACCCCTCTAAATCTGTGAGAAAAGCTCATGATCAAAGTTCATCTTTTCCATACAGACAAGGGGATCAAGTTAAGAGAGGACGAATAAATTTGTTTTTGCCAATTTGTGTGTGTACTGAACCTTGTAGCCCATTAAAGGCTTTTTTTTGCTTTTTCCTTTAGCTTTCTCTATATATAATTAATTCCTTTATACAAAGAAAGCACTGTCCGGATATGAAACACCAATATCTTTTACTGTTAGGCTCTCAGATTGCTAACGGGTCTATTTCTGTTACGTATTTGATGTATTTTAGTCAGCTCAAAGTCACAATTTTAAATTGAACTGCTGTGACTTAAACGCTTTAACATTCCACTGGAAGCCACTGTACAAAAAATGGTTGAAAATTTGTGAGAAAATAAAAGCATTTTTAAAACCAAACCTTGTCTTTGGCTAGGGAGATAGAGCAGATATGATGGAATGGAGTGTCCTAACATTTCTGTGATTCTGTGGTGCAGGTTCCTCACTGACTGAAAGGTATGGTTTTCCTATCTAGGATTGTATCTGCACAACTCTGAGTTAGGGCATTAGTCTTCCAGGATTATATTAGATAAATCATCGTCATCATCCCTATCATCACTTGGCTTCAGGAGACTTTTAGCATTTTCTTTCTATTGAACAGAAATATTTAATATAGATGGAAAGTCTGTCTGAAATGAAAGTGCACCTAAATAATAACACCTATAGTAGATGGGAAAGCTGTGAGTCTATTGATAGGGGTTACAGATGCCTAATGTACGCAAAATTGCCATGCATTAGTGTTTAAAGTTCTATTTGTATAATCCTGAATGCTTTCAAAGAGAGTTGATTGCTGCTACCCCAGGAATACCCAGGAAATATCCATGAAGTGAATGCTCTAATACATCCATACTGTGGTGGTAAGTGGTAAATTCATTTATCATACAAAGTATTAAATACTGTTACAATGGTTTTTGCTCTGATTGAACTCTGTACTTTGCTATTGAACTTCATAACATTGTTACGCCAGACCATTTTGGGACAAGCCTGTCATGGTAAGAAGTAATAGATCAGGTTAGTACTGGGGTAGAAGACCTTGTTGATTTAGATTTTAAACCAGACCCTAAATTTCTATAGTTGATTCAAATTAAAACCAATCAGATTGAGTTCAAACCTTTAGATAGCAGTGGGTAGGTATTTTTATAATTAGCATAAAAAAATCTGTAATTTGGCAAGGTATGTTTCAAGTGCTCTTTTAAAGTGCAACAAAACAATTATTTTTGTTCTTAATTTTTTCAAGAAGGGCATGATAAGGCAATGCTTTGATCTAATTATAAACTCAAATGCTGCATTCCAAATCTGAGTAAAGTAAGTATAATATATAAAATAATTACTCTGTATAGCTTTGCAAAATAAAGCTAAATTTGTAAATATTTGTAATCCATTTAGAATAATAAGGAAAGGGGGAAATGAATTCTGGTAATTTTATTTTTTTCAATCCTCATATTAAAACAAACCTTAGATGCTAAGGAGCAGATTGGTGTTTCAAAGAGCGGTTTTGTCAGATTGTATGTCATCCAAGAAAAGGTCATTCATTTGATTCTCAAATACTGAGCCCAAAGTCTCAAAGGAACAATGGAAGACAAGACACATAAAGAATAAATCTTTAGTTAAGCTTTTGACAGACTTGATTCCCTACAGACCTAAAATAGTCAAAAAATACACTAAATTACATATTGAACAACAGTTTACAGAATGGAATACACTATGGGAAGAAATAATAATAACAATATGGAAGAAAATAGAAACAAAATTGCAGGACGTGAAAAATGTTTCCAAATGGGATTGTTTTTTCTATTTTGTTGTCTTCATCTGAAGACACTTAAATATTTTGGCCCATGTCTTTCAGCAAAAGTGACAAATACTTGAAAGGGACATATATATATATAAATGTAAACTTTATTACATTTATTTTAACATGGAATATTATTGTAGATGATTTCAAGGACAGGTTCATGAACAGCAAGTTTAGAAAAGCAGGCTTTCTTAAGGATGATTTGCTTTGTATGGATTGCAGGCTTTTCCTCAGAATATTTTACTCCATAGTAAATTAATTTCTATTTCTTTTTTCTTCAAAACACAACTCTCACATTAGCTCTAGTGACTGTTTAACATAAGTGGGAAAAAATAGTACTGTTTTCTTAGCTTTCATGCTCCATTACCTCCTGCACTAGGCAGGAACATTACATAGCCCTACACCAGTGTCAACCCGAAAAGCTGATCCCTGTTCAGCTGGGATCACAACAGACACCTCGTGGGCATATACAGCACAAGCTTTCACATCTGAGGAACCAAAGAATCTGAAACTGTCAGTCCTGAAACTTGACTGATGACTATTTCCCATAGTTGATATCATTCCGTCATGTGCTCAAAATTTCACTCTTTTCCCTAGTTGATCTCTTGCTAAAAACAGTAATTTCCTTTCCCAGAATCCAAACCACATTGCTTATCACCCTCTGCTGATCATTTTACCTCAAGGCAAGATTTGAGCTTCAGTTATTCCTGACTAATGTACCTTCTGTAATCTTTAAAACCTCAGAAGACTACACAGACTCCCAAGGAAATATAACTCTGTACTACACATCCTCACCATTGGAAAGCAAACCCTTATCTTATATGTCCTCCTAATATTCTTACACAGGGGTCACTAGAATTTAACATGGTATTTCAGATGAGCTCTTACCAGAGCCTTTTACGTCATTAGTGATTTTCTTTTGGTCCTAAGAACCTTTTTCTCAAGTGATGTAACAGTACATGCTTCCCCTTTTTCCACTGTGACTGTTCATTCTCACAGTCCTTTTTAATAAACAAATATACAGGCCCTTCTCATTCTTCTGTTTCTTCCTGCCTATTTGCATGCTGCCCTTATTCACAGTTACTCACGCGTCTACTGTCACCACAGTTCATTGGGACTTTTTCCTGATAATCCTGTAAGTGGAATATTTAGTGAAGTCTGCCTAAAAACAAGCTCATGAGCAATCCCTTTAGCAAGTTCTCTCTTATTTACCTTCTAAGCATCATTCAGTATTCTTTTTAAAATTTCATTCTAATCACAGTCTTTTTTAGTTTATTAAATTTGGATGTCCTACCATACCAGGTGCTTTCAAATTAATTGCATGTTTACATAATTTAAAAAACACATCAGATTGTATTACTTTACGCTTACCTGCATGTTTTCAGCATTCCTTCATTCAGGAAATCTTTACATAGTACAGAAGTCTGATAAGCTGTTCTGTGGTTCCTTGGGTTATTTTCTCCATTTCTGAAAAATTTATAATACATTTTTTTACCAGTCACAGGCTATCACTACAGATACATTGCAAATTTCAGATCAGCATCTCTGTAACCCCTTCATGGGCCAGTTCTATTCTTGAACATGTAAACAGATGTTACTTAGACTTTCTAAACTACATTAAACTTTGAAGAGTGCATCTGTTTCTAGTCTTTGGGTCTTGATAAGCATATGACAGAATTCAAGAGGTTATGGAGTAGGCCTAAGAGCATGGAGAAATAAAAAAACCTATGCATATTGCCTGCAGGTTTCATAAACAAGTTTACTCTTTTACTTTTTATACAGCAAATTAGCAGGGTGTTCAGTTACACCTGTTCTCTTTCCTCTATTATTTTTAGAATATCTAGTTTCATGCAGTGTTCTAGCAGTTCTGTTCCTCGATGTTGTTGTGCAGTGCTCTGTGAGCAATGCACCATTTATTTCACTGCCATCACACAATCTCTGCACTAGGTATAAAAGCCTTTACGAACTGCATTATCTGCCAATCTAAATCTCTGTATCACAACTTGCATTAATTTTCTTCCCCGCGCATCAGTCTCGTGTTCTTCTGTATCAAACTCTACCCTGATTTGTTTTTCCACCTCTGCTTTTATATTAAAATGACAGTAAATACTGAGCTATTGTCTCAACTTCTACTCCCATTTTCTGTCTAGATCTCTTATTAGTCAGTTAAATGTTATCCTGAGTAGTCATTCTGTGCTGTATCTCTCTTTTGAAAAATTTTTTTTTGCAAAAAACATGGGTGGTAAAACATACCAAAATTTTGTTCATCAGGTACTAGATAAGCCTCAGGCACAACCCTTCACTGAATGATTTTGTAGAGGCAACATCTTAAATACATAGAGTTACTGATGATTAGTCCTTTCATTTAGTCTTCTGCCTCTGTAAAGAAACCTTGAATAAACAGAATTGATGAGTGCAAACATCTTAGAAATTATTTCATATGAATTCATATTAACTTTAATGTTTTTCTGCTTTTAAAGCCCTGTTTTATGTTAAAAAGCATGCTATTCCAGAATAAGTTAACTGAATATTTTGGTAACCTGTTTGATCCACCATTAAATTTTACTCAACATAGGCAGTGGAGTCACTGTCAGGTCATAAAAACTTTTAAATATAAATGGTATGCTTTATAAATATATATACATTTAATCACATGCAGCTGTGAGATTAATACAGAGAATAAAATGTCATATGTTTCTTAGTGCTTCTCTAGAGAGACAATTTGATATTATACCCTATAGTAACTTTCTGAAATATTTTTATTCTGCAGAGCTTGATTTCTGTGGTATTTTTAGTAGACTAGATACTGAATAGTCAGTTCTAATTTGGTTTTCTTCAGTTCTTTCTCATAGTATGGCAATTATTTATATTAAAGAAGCATAAAAACTTCAAAGTTCAAAAGGAAATACATTATTCAAAAGAATGTTGAAATAGTCCTAAAAATCAGAAGAAACTGCAAAATACTGGTTAGCTTATAGGACACAAGAAAAATTAAGATATATCTATTTCAGTTTGTGAGTATGATAATGGCAAATGTGTAAAACACATTCTGAAGATAAGAGTATTTTGCTAACATGTTTTTACATTCTAATTGAAGATAGAGAAACAGGAGTTTTCCATTAATGAAAATACTGAAACAATTAAAGGTTAACAGCTGAAGAAACTTTCCAGTAGCTGGCTAAATACATTACAGGTCCCTATTTCAGATTCCTTTCTCTTTTTTGTTTTTCTGCTAGATGGCAATGTTTCTGACAAATAAATTTTTTATCCCATTCTAAGAGAAGTTTACTGTGCTCCAATTAAATAAACTGAAAATTCGGAGTGATTTACTAGAAGTGTACCTGTATCTTCAATAAAAAGTCAATAAAAATATAATTATTCCTCTGGTACACAAGATGATAGATTTTCCAAACAGAAATTTTGAAAAATGCCTTTAGTTACCTGTAAAGCTTTCTCTTTCCCATAATGCCATCTTGGTTGGCCTGTACTAATGTACAGAGAAAGGCAAGGTTTTAAAATCACCTGTGAGACTTCCTTCTCTCTTATATTTCACAACCTCCAAAACTTCCTTCAGTCAACAGCAGCGGCAAAAAATCGTGAGTTAATAACAGCCACTGGGGATCCAGTAATTGCACCAGCCTCAACAAATGAAGATAAACCAAACCAAATACTGAAAATCCTGCTGAAGGTTTGTGCAGCAGTGACTAAGGAGTCGTAATTAAGACAGGCAAAACCCAGTAACAAGGTAAATATCGTCTCTGCCAAGGAAGGAAGGTCTTAAATACCTTTGCATACTGAACACTAGTGCTGTTAATTAAAGATCTATCCTAAAGAATCATAGAATCATAGAATTAACTGGGTTGGAAGAGACCTTTGAGGTCATCAAGTCCAACCCTTGATCCAACCCCACTGTGATTCCTAGATCATGGCACTCAGTGCCACATCCAGCCTCGTCTTAAAAACCTCCAGGGATGGTGAATCCACCACCTCTCTGGGCAGCCCATTCCAATGCCTGATCACTTCTAATATCCAACCTAAACCTCCCCTGGCAGAGCTTAAGCCCTTGCCCTCTTGTCCTGCTGCTGATTGCCTGGGAGAAGAGACCAGCCCCCACCTGGCTACAACCTCCTCTCAGGTAGTTGTAGAGAGTGATGAGGTCACTCCTGAGCCTCCTCTTCTCCAGACTAAACAACCCCAAAAAGCTACCATGGCCAACTTGGAAGTATAGTCATAATCAAGTAGCTCAAATCCTGCTTTTTTTCTGCCAAGAGCATAATGCTGCTAGTCTTTCGTGATGAATTCATCCTGCAAGTGACTGTTCAGACTTCGTCAAATGGCACAACATGATCCAAAAGGAAAAAAGCTTTCTCATTTAGAACACTTGTTCTGCATCATGCACTGATGCCTGGTTTGATGTATTATTTTTGCACTACTTCTCAATAATTACCAAAGCTTAGAGTTCAGCTTTATTTTGTCTTGTATTACTAACACAAGGAGCTACAGAAGTGTATTTCAAACATTACTGCATAGTAAAATGTAACTGATGGACACGTCCCCTGTATATAAACGGAGTGAAAAGGGTTGAAAAGTATGGTGTACGAAACAGATGATGTAAAAAATACATGCAACTTTTTCATCAACTCAGAATGCTGAAAAAGTCCCCTTTTTTCAAACAGGTAAAGATGTATTGTACACATTTCAAATGTAAGTATTTTTTACTAATGTCCCCTATTTTCCACAGCTAGTTGTATGCAGTAATGGAATTTGCTGTCTTTGGTGTGACAGCAGTTTGATATATGGAGAAACAAAGTGCTAACATCTGAGGGATTTGCAATAGCTCTTACATATGTTAATGTATTAGTATTTTCAAAATGTATACAGTTTGTTTTGTTTAAATAAATAGAATACATAAGTTTTTAAGAAATAGTGACTTATCGTCATGTTGGTAAAATGTTTTAGGTCATACCACTTACAACTACTTAATTCTTAAGGTCTTGAATACCTGCTGGGTTAATACCAACAGACAACTATTCGAACCACAAAACTATTTGAATACAAAAGTAGAGGCATTTTGTGTACTTACTCCTTGGCTGATAAATCTCAGCTTCTCTCCACATGGACTGATTCAAGGAGTCTATACTGTAATTTTCAGCTACCTATCCATTCAATTGTTGGTTAAGAGGATTATAGTGAAACAGCTTATGCTATTTCATCCAGCACTGAAAGGTCATGAATGTTGCCATGTAGCCTCAGATGCAAAAGCATTCTGAAAACTTTCTTTCAAGATTATTTATAATATCACTACTGGCTGCTTGGTAACTTCTTTCCAAAAATGACTTGGGTCAGTCCTCTGTCCATCTTTAGGATATACTATGTTGAATGTAAGACTTCTGCTCTTACCTGAAGAAAACAAGCAGTCACATAAAATACCCTACGATACTCGCAATCTGCACTTTTGTAAGACTGCTGAGAATTACTAAGTGGTTGACTCAATGCATTCCTTGTCATTCCCTAACCACCTTATTTAAGTTGGTATTCACTAATGGACTCCAGTTTAAAATCCTATTTGTTTTGTATTTGTAAATCGCTTAGTTTTAAATAAATATTAAAGAGTTTATACTCTTTTTCCACTTAGCTCTTTTTTTTTCCATCTAGTTCATGCATAACAAAGAGCTAGATGAAGGCCATTTTAACCTCTTTGCTGTATCTGGAAAATGAGGTTTGCAGGTATTTGTTTTACCAAGCACAGATATGGACCACAGATGTAAATATGTATGTCTTCAGAAACTCTACTCTGAAAAAAAGACTAAAAATAAATACTGTGCTACAACTAAGAAATAATTTCTCAATATGATGTATTATCTTAAGATACTATACTATGAATTTCCCACCAATATCCTGTTAACATGACAGAGCCTGTAGCTCCAAATACATTATATTTTGAAGGACACAAAACTGAAAAAAAAAAAAAAAAAAAAAAAAAAGCAGTACCTCTGAAAGTAAATACTAAGACTGTATTGTTTGCCTTTCCAGTTTGAGTGAAGTAATTTGCATATAAAATATTTGCAACTGAGGCACTTGGAAAAAACCGGAAAGTTTTCAGCATTCTAGAGTTACACTTTATTGCTCAAACATTAGTATAAACAGTGTAACTAGCACAATATATAAAGTAGCTCTTTTTATGAACTGAAAATAAGTAGCTGGTAAAGAACATGTTACAAAATGTTTAGCAGCTATGAAATTGAACTCTCTTTTACTGTAATCCTTAGAATGACTAAAGGCCACCTATTCTTTATTTTCTTAAAGTAACTAGAACACAACAGACCACTGGGGCATTACACCAGGCTGAAGCACTGCATGTATATGGTATTTCCATGACCTCCCACTCACAACAGCACTAAATAAGTTAGCACTCATTTGAATCATCAATGGCTAAAGAGAGAGCATAGTACGTAGTATTGCTGTTGTGAAAAAATTAGACTTTGTTCAAAAAAACCATGATAACAAGTAATATCAGCACACGGGCTTTACTGTGGCACAGATAGCACAAAAATTTGAGAATTACCCTCTGAAAGGGATGCAGCTTTTTAAGGAAATAGCCATTTAGGTTAAGCAGCGTTTTGACATTTTTATAATTTGCCTTCCTTTATATCATAAATTGAAAGCTCTGGTTAGCAGACAATTTCATCAATACAGAGAACAGTATCTATATTTTGAGGGAGAATAATAAAACTGATGTATTTTTCACTGGGGTATTATAAACACCAGAACATTGACTTTCTTCTCCATGCATCCATTTATGGATTTTAGCAGAGTATAGAAACAGTGGGTTTTAGTCCTCCTGACAGGTGAAGTTCACTTGGATTCACAAAGTTCGCACACCCTCTAAGGCTTAGTCGAAAAAGTAAAGTAAGTGTTTATAAAGGTTTGTCTTTAATTCTGCCTACTATGAACAAAAGCACTTTATACCAGGATTTCACTGACTGCATTCAAGTACAAAAACTTCGTTATAGGTGCAATCTGTGGAAGAAATCCCGATTTCAGTCAACAGTATTAACCTGGGCTTCTGAATTCCTCTTGATTTATGCTGGCTTGGCCAAGAAAAGAATTCTCATTTGTCAAAGCATACATGCTGTATATATACAAATAGATATCTCTTGTTGTTAAAATATTTTAAGTTGACTTCCTTGTATGGTTGGAACTAGAAGAAATAAATTTGTGTACAAGGCCATGGATAAAAGTTTTCCTTGTTTATCTATTCCTCAGAACAGGAACACTGTTAAACTGGCTTTCAATTTGTCATGTTACATTTGGTTTATGTTTGCTGTTTTTCTGCATTCTGTGTGAAGTGATACTTGCAGTCCAACTCCACTTTTGCAGACGGTCCTGCAGTTTGCTCTAAGTCTGTAGCAGAGCTCTACATCCCACTGGAAGGAGTATGCTTACCATTTCAGGTGATATTTTCCCCTTTCTGCCAAAGAAATGTGAAGCAGGCCATTTTCCTGAGTTCTACCAAACTGACAAGGACGAATGTAAGTGGTAAATGCAACATTTACAATAATAGATTACACATATTCACCAAGACTAACCTGATAATGCTGCTGGTATAGTCATTATTCTATATAACTTGATATACTATTGGTATAATGTCTGTTCTTTTCAACAGTAGCTTTAATAATGCTATGTATTTGTTAAAAGCAACGATCTGTTTAAAAATGTAGGAAACTCTTAAGTGTTACAGAAGGAGCACTACCAGCAGCTCATAGCCCCAAGTGAACCTAACAAGAACAAGGTAACAAGTATTTCTGGTAAGTTGAGAATTGATTGTTTTTAAACATCAGCTTTTTCCATGCTAATTATGTCAGTGTTTTCCTATTACTGGTTAATTAACATTTCATATCAGTATTTCCACTTCTCTGTTACTGATAATTGACATACTATTTTTCTTTTTTTTTCGAACATTTCTATTGTAATGCTCAGTTCATCTGTCTCTCATATTCCCCCTTTTTCCTCTTTTCCTTTTTAAATCTCATGTAAGTATTAAAGTCAATATCAGCACTTCCATTTTTGTGGCTTAAATGACTAGTATTGCACTAACCATGCAATTTTATAATTACCTGAAACCATCCAGAATATAATCTATTCAGGCACCTGCTTACACACCAAGAATTAATTTGTCTTGATTTCAACTGGGAAATAAGCAGAAACAAGTGAAGCAGAAATCTCATATTCATGCCAATGCAGCTACACGAGAACATCTGAGAAGAATATTCATTATCCAAGCAACAGACCTTCAAATACAAAATTATTCATGAGCTATCAGTGTGTCTGGAAATACAGCCTTAATAGACACAACCCACCTGCAAAGCTGAAGAACTCCTCATGTGCAGGATGCATAATCCTGTCTGCACTGAAGCAAAAACCAGCTGAGCACCTAGGCTTCAGCAGGAAAGACAATATTCTCTGGAGTTTGGTTCACTGGAAATGATGCAGATGGCTTTTCTCTTATTTTTTGAGGTTACATATGAACAGGTACATCACAAAACCAAAGCATGACATTTACATCAGCACATGTGGCCACTACAGCAGTTCTGAGATTGCTTTTTTTTGCTTTGAGATTACATTAGTTTAAAGGAGAGTGGTTTCCAGCTGAATTCCATAATGGCTACGTTTAAATTTTTTAATTTCCACATTTTCGTTATCCACTCCTATAAAGAAAAAAATTTAAGCCTGTGTATGTAAAGTGACGTTACGCAGCAGGCTGGAAATCTCAGCTGCCCAACTCCATTGCCAAGGGCCCAAGTGGTGCTTGGTGCAGTCACTGGCTGGAGTTTGGCTCTCAGGGTCTTCTGGAGCATTTGCCCCTGTGCTGAGGTTGCAGGCAGTACCACTGTGTGATGGGACTCTTTGCAGCAGGCAGTATGGTGATGTCTGGGGCTTAGATTTGTGACCAAAGCCATGATGAAACACGCCAGTGTTTTGGCTACTGCTGAACAGTGTGTGCTGAACAGGGTCAAGGGCTTCTCTGCTTCTCACTCATCCTCTGTGAGTAGAATGGGGGGTGTGTAAGAGCTTGGGAGGGAACACAACCCGGCAGGTGACCCTAACCAACTGAACAAAGAGATATTCCATGACATACAGTCCCTGCTCAGCAGTAAAATGTAGAGAAGTGAGGTTGAGGCAAAGTTGGGAACTGGCTGTCCACTGCTCTGCTCACAAGAAGTGGTGAGTGATGGGTGTTGTGCCACTTCTTTTGTTTTGTTTTCTCTTCTCTTATTTCTTCTGCTTCTCTCTTTATTAAATTATTTTCACCTTGATCCATGAGCTTTCTTGCTTTTACTCTTTCTTTTTTTTCCCCTGTCCCACTGTGGGTGGGCAGCTGGTGAGTAAGTGATGGCTATGGGAGGCTGTTTGGTGCTTAGCTCCCTACCAGGGTTATCCCAAAGCACACTGTGTGCCAACAGGGGTTGGCTCCACAACTGGGCAAGGCTGGTGGGGTCTGCCCAGGAAGAGTCACTCAGACCATTTCTCCATTTCAGGGATAACCAAAGAGCTCTCATGTGGTAATACTACGGGCCAATACTACTGGTTGTGGCCAGTGATTTAGGCATAAAGAAGGTGAAAAGCTCGTTATAACTTCTACTTCACTACATTAAAAAAAAAAAAATAAAATCTGAAAGGACTTGAAGTTTGTTTCTCAAAGACACCTATATCTCAAAATATATAATCTCTTTAAGAAATCACCACAGCACTGGGTGTCAAGATAAATGAGCCCAGGAAGTTTCATACAAAACGAAAAAGGACCAAATTATTACCACAGTAAAAATAACATAAATATGTTGGTAATAGGACTGAAAGAAAAAATATTTTGGAAAAAATGTGCAATGGAAAATATTTATAAAAGCTACACCAGAAAAACACACTAAAATACGTTTTAAGTTTGCACTCACTACTTCAACAAAGACAGAACTCTCCAGAAGAACAAAATTCAAGGCCTAGGAAATGGTACACAGCTTAACAAGAACTCCAGTGAAGGAGAAGCAAAGTGTGACTAGTCCAAGGTGAGATTTCAAAAAACTTGAGTATTATGGCCATACACTGAAAGACAAAAATTATGAGTTTCTCACAATTTCACTGAAAAAGCATGTGTCTCTTAGACACCAAGGAGCCTATTTGGAAAGGCAATCCTACACAGTCCACCTTCTCCGCTCCAGTTGCTCAACTCCTTCCTACAAGGGTATACTTCCACTTGTCTCAAGGAGTCATGCATGGAAGACCAGTGCCAATCGTGGCACTTTCTCAGAGCTGCACAGATACTTGATTTCAGTAAGCAGAGGCCCATAAAGCATGGGCCTGACTGACTTGGGAGCTAGCTTTCTGTCATAGGACTACTGGCTCTTATGAAATGGATAGGTATAGTTGAAAGTTTATTATGATTTTTAGACAAAACATAGCTCCTTTACTCCCAAATAATGCACAGTGACAGACAGAAACACACTCAAAATACAGACATGAGATCCACCGATGTCACTGGCAAAGTCCGATGGTGTTCAGGAGTACCAGAAAATCAACTTTGTATGTATGAAAACCTGGTAACCAGGTTACACCATGGGAATAAGTAGCAAAGGATTAGGAGGGAATTTAAGCAAGACATCTGATTTTAGATATTGATTCATCAAGCCTTCCCTCCACCAAATGCTTAAAAGTAAAGCCATATTTAAGTGTTTTCTTGAGCCATTGCCTTAATGGGTATTCCAAGCAGATGTAACGTTGGAGTTGGTGATAAACTAAAAACTAAAACCACAATGAATTTAAGCAAAGGCTGTTGGTGGCTTAAGCACAGAGATATGATTCACCTCACATGTAGTCAGGGTCAGATTCCATAATAAGAGTCCTCTGACGGATTGAAAGACCTAGTTCTAAACCTTTCTCCTCAATACTCCTTCTCCTACCCACAAATTAACAATGTGGCCACATCAGTGCAGGCTTGCTTGGCTGCTGTAGCCCTTCCAAGCTGCACTTCCCCAAGTCCATTAAGCATCACATTAAGGATGCTGTGTAGTTACTTACTGTCATTTCCACCAGCTATGTGATGTGATATTGTTTATATCACAGAGAGATTCGCCCCACTGATAAATTCTTTGTCTGAAATTAATATTAAGAATTTTTCTGAATAATATTTTATATCAGCTGCTATGAGAGACCAGTTTTGTATTAGCCACTGCTCCAAGTTATCTTGGCTGTGGAGTAGGAGGCAGGAGCACCAGTAGAACTAAGAGATGGTAGCTGACCTACCTCTACATTACAACACGTTTATATTCATAAATAAACGCACTTTCTCAGAAAGCATATTCTACTCCGTTTTTTTCCAAAAGTGAGAATGTCAAAGTTTTGTGATATGCTGGCTCTTTCCCACCCCACTAAACTCAAAATACCCCAAACTCAAAACAAAACAAAACAAAAAAAGCAAGAAAACCCACATATGGTGAAACTAGAATAGAAATGTAATGTTTTAGTCGTGGCACATGTACACAACAGGAGAGGCAATGATACAGTACTTCAATCTGTATTGTCTATATAAAACATTTATTTTTAAGCTCTATAATGATATTATAGAAATACATAGAATATTTTATTGAGTGTATTTTAGTGTACTCACTGTGAAAATAACACATTTAAGACAGGTATTCTTATGTCCAAACGTTTTAAATATATGCACTTCTTTGCCTTGCAGTATTATGTTACTTTGAAAAACAAAATATCAGTGTTTTATTCTTTGCTCCTTTCCAGAATCTTCTCAGTCAGATTCTCCTGGGTCATCTAGGGTGCTCACTGCTGTGAGATATTTTATAAAAACCACGAAAAGTACGTAGATTTGTAGAATTCCTATATTTGCTTGCATTCATGTCTAGTGCACATCGCTTGCCTTTCAATTCTCCACGTGCCTTCTTCATAAGTACAGTGACATATAGTGCATTCATCAGTTTTCACCTCCCGGCCTGCTGGAATGACAAGGGTTTCTGCAAAGCAGTTTGGGCCTAAAAGAAGGAAAGAGATCATTATGCGATACCAGTAGCACACTGTAATCCAGCCTAGTGCAGTTTTTGGCCTGAACAACAGGAAACCTAATGCAAATTGAGAAACAATGGGCACATTAAAAAAACATGAGCACTGTGCACAAGGCACAAAAGCAGCAAAGGATGTGAGGATGCTGCCCTCCAAAGTGGCTGGATGTTTTTGGTACAGACCGTCCTGCCCTCCACGGGAAGGTGCAATAAAAGCCTTTCCGTGAAACATGAAACTGTGACAGAGACCTGGCCATACACTGATGGTGCAGATCAATACAGGTTTGAGCTACAGAAAATGCCAGCTACTGTTAATGCAACAGTGCTGCTGTAAGCTATTAGAGAGCCAGTTATAAATGTTATTAGTTTTTTCCCACTGGAAACAAGTGCTTTAGTTTGTATAGTAATCAAAGTATCAGATTAGTTTATTTTCCATTTTGTGAGAATATAGTCACTTTCCATGACCATGGAATAGCTCCAGCCTCTTCTCAATGAAGACACTTTTCATGTAAAAAAGAAATATTCCACTTTATGTAAGTCACCTACAAACACCTTTTTTCATAGTACACTTAAATAACTTCATTTCCAAGGATAAGGCAGGAGAAAAATCCACCAGCGCAATGTTCACAAGACAAATCTGATCATTTCAACAGACATCCTCAAATCTCTCTCCTGCAGAAAGCTGCAAGGGCTGCATTCTGTTAAAAAAAAGTTGTCTATTTCTGCCTTGAAAACCCACACACACTTGTAGAGAAGCACTAAACCCTCCATCTGTCTAAACACTCTCATGTCCTCAGTGAAACCTTGCCCTTCCACTCAATAAGCACACCCAGCAGCTGCTCAGGCAGAGCCTCGCCACTCAACAGCACTTCAGTACCACTGTCCATCAGGGCAGGATGTGTAGCAGGGGCCAGCATACATTGATCTGATACTGCCGAAATTCTTCAAGGCTATGGGTGTTCAAAACACTTACTGGCTAGCAACCTGTTTGCCATACAACTAAATATATCCCATAAGGGCTCAGTTTTCCATTGCTGGGGGTCTACTCTTAAGACCTATGCCAAAGAGCATTAGTTCTTCTACAGAAATGTATGCTTCACATTCTAAAGCACAAACCAAATAGTTTTAATAGTTATCTCTTTGCAACAAGTTATGTCTTCGTGTACTGACACAACACCCTGAGAATCAGATGCCAAATAAGCACAATGAAGGCCTTTCCTCATTGAAGAGACACCCTCCAGAAGAGACCTGCAAGACTTGCAGAAACTTTCTTCCTCAAGCTGCATCCATTAATGTTCTGAGTATTAAGCCCATACTTTGTTTTCATATGAGCACAGAATCGCAGAATCATTAAGGTTGGAAAAGACCTCTAAGGTCACTGAATTCAATTGATAACACAGCACCACCATGTTCTCCACTAAACAATGCCCTCAAGTGCCACATTCACATGCCTTTTGAACACTTCCAGGGGTAGTGATTCCACCATTTCCCTGGGCAGCCTATTCCAGTTTCAGGATTGACTGTTGACAATTATCTCTAACATGTGGCTACTTGCAAAGTTTTGGGTGACTTCTTGACCATTCAAGGCTTTGGATGCAGAATCGATAGTGAAATACAGCATATCTCATGTACAGTCAACTGCTTAACTATCCTAATGTTACTGTGATACTTCTGTGTTTGCAGTCCCCTCAGTCTGTCCGTACAAAGTAATCCTGGGCTGGACAACACAGGAAGAAGGACTTTGGGGTGTAAGCCATGCTCCCGGGTCCCACTGCACACTGGGAGCTGCCTCAGCTTTCAGCCAAGATGAAGCAGTGTTAGCTACGCTGTCCTCAGTGGAACTGTGTTTAAAATATTTGAATGCTAATCTATATAATTCTGTTTCAGTGAAATATAGTATTCTTCTTACGTTCACCTACACTTTAGGTAAAGATACCTGAATGTTTTGCATGCTGGCCTGTAACAGCCCCATGATTTACAAAGCTATATGACATAAAGAGTTAAAAGAGTTAAAATACTAAAAGCAGAATCTACTCATGGAGAATCTGTATGATACCTGCAAGACCACTTGAAATTTAAACAATATGTAAAAGGCACCAGAGGAACAAAAGTGATGTCAATCCCCTGTGAAGGATTTATTTCATTCTGGAAAGGTAAATGTTACAGGCTATACCAGGTTATAAAAAACAACCAGGGAATGAAGTAAAAACGGTGCAAAACCCGTAATATAATTCACTAGGATTTATAATGCAAATGCCTCCAGTCACAATTAGCAACACCTTAATGCCATGTGTGACGAGTCCTTCTTACATCAGAAAGTTATCAAATGTAAAGATACAACAAGTTAAAAACCTCAACTGTTAAACTAAATATGGGGGAAGTTATTGCTTGGGTAAACCTAAAGAAGAGCAATACCCATCTACATAAAAAAGGGACCTGACAAAAATAAATGAAAACAACAAATGTTTTTTCAGTATCATGGAACTTTTCTATAGAAAACTGCCTATTTTCTGGTTCTGCATTGGCATCCATAATTACTGCAACTTCCAACCTTATAGTACTTAAACTGGCAACAGTCAACTGGCATCCCTGCCCTCTCCTTTTCCTTTGCAACATCATGTGCGCACAATATTGTGGTTAATGTTACAGAAACGGTCATCAATGAAAAGGCTGAACTAACTGTATTACTGCAACATCATGCACATAAGTGTCAATATTAAATAGTGTCCAAATATAGGGAAATAATTCCACAACTCTGCTTTTATCATTTCTCCAAAGCCTCTGACTTCTAGGGAAAAAGCCTCTGAGCTTCACCCAAGACTCTCACTCAATTTTCAAACTGTATGAGCTAGTTCTGGCTCTTGATTTTATGTGGCTCCCTTTCCACCAAGCAGGTAATGCTCATCCCTATCCATTTTCTTTTCCTCTGAGGAGCAGTCCAGACTTACATGGCTGGACTGGCCCAAAGCAACCAGCCTGCAGAGACAGGGTACAATGTGGGACGGCGGCAGTGGACCCTCCGTGCAGGGCTGCCCTGGCTGCACTTGAGCCTCCAGCAGCCCTTCCCTGGGGACCTTCTGCCAGGGACGGTGCTGATGAAACCTCTAATGATGCTCTGCCTGCCTAAAAGGACAGTGGGGAAACTGAGGAATTGAAGATTTTGAGCAGACAGTGGAATGGTCACGAGATTCAGCAGACACACAAAAGCTGGTGTTGACAACTTAGGAGTGCCATTTTCTCCGTCTCAACCTTAGCAGAGGGAGGCAGAAGAACATTTCACAGCATCACAGAATATTCTGAGTTGGAAGGGACCCTCAAGGATGATCTGTTCCACCAGAATGAATGAATGAATGGCCTGTACAGGGATTGAAACCGTGACCTTGGTGTTATTAGCACCATGCTCTAATCAACTGAGTTTCCTCCACATTCAGAGTGGACAAAATACTTTGAAGGCATGGCAGTTGCTGAAACTACTGCTTTATTTAATGCTGGGCAGTTTATATTGATTTAGCAAAATTTTCAGATTTCCATCAGAAAAGGTGAGCTGTTTTTAAGTTTGCAAAATTACCTGACTTAGCACAAGAAAAGCATTTCAAAGAAAACTGGGGCTGTTCCAACCCCAAAGTAGCAGTGGGCTTTCTTATTAAATGCTGCTGCTGCAGGAATAGTGAATTTCATCTCCTTGGTCTACAAAGGAGGCTGCCTGCTTTCTAAACTCCTTCTTGGCAACACCACTACTCTGCCCAACTTCAGCACCCGGTACTTGTTCAGTGCAGCACTGGCTGTACACTAAAAACCCCCGGGCCCCATCCCCAACTGTATACATTTATATAAGGCAGTCAGTGGTGCTGCACATCTTCACAGCAGATGAAGATCTTGCTATATCACTCTTAAATCTGGCAGAAAATTCAGTACGACATATTGTATCAATTCTGAGTGCAGCTTGAAATCAACCACGACATTGTTTGTTTTCCTGAAGTATAAACTGGTGCTGGCAGACTCCACTAGAGCCATACCATGCTGCTATCAGCACAGATTTCTTTCCCAGGGCTAAGGCACAGTTGCTGCCATCGCACTGATGTCTCAAAGCAACAAGCTCAGTACAAATCCTCCATTCTCGTACTGAGCACCCGACTGGCATGAAGCTCTTGACTTTCATGCATCTGAAATAGTGAATTCTAGCTTCCAAAAAAACCATATATACTGGGATCTAAGAAACTAGGAAGGCAGATTTGGTGGTCAGTTCTTTGAGAGATTATAATGGGATCCTCATCTCTGAAATGGTAAAAAACTAAAGGTTTCAAAATATTATTGGGTAAATGCTGCTATTGTTTTTTGTTATTTTAAATCCTTACACTGGTCCTGTGAAAAGTTTCCAGTGACTTGTGTTATGCTTCAGTGTTGACAAAGGCAACAACCTAATTAAAATGCAAATTTTGTTCTCTTGGAAGAAAACAGCTAATGCCAATTGTCAGGAAGGAATGCCCAAGCCACTCACCTACAGAAGAAACAGCACCTGTAACCTTGACAGCCTCGGAAGCAGCTCTCTGAAACTCCTCCCTCTATTCCTCTCCTTCCACAAAACCACAGCTGTACACCATGGAGCTATTCCTGTTTCCTTTTCTGTCTGTCCTTGCTTTTGTATGGGCACATGTTCCAATCAGTTCAAAAATACGAGATACAGCAATTTCATAAACCATGATTTAATCAACTGTTTTCATCACGTGTTAAACAAAATTACAAAGAAATGGAAAAAGAAATCTGTTCAATTGGAAGTTGATATGTTTGCCCAGTCATGGCAGATTTTTGCCAATTAGAACTATAGTGACAACTCTGTAATACAACACTGATATGAGACTGCTTTGGGCTCTGGTTTGTCCTTAAGTTCTTCACAGCTGCCCTTTTAGCAGCTCCTTGCAGCAGGCAAACAGGCCACTTACTTCTAAGGTGCCTGAGAGCAGTACCGTCTACCCTAACAGTTTTCTGGCATGCAATACTGGGGTATTGGAGCACTTTATATATTACATAACTTTGACATTTAGCTTACCCCCCTTTCTTAATTTGATTTTTTTTTCAATTTTCATGGAGATATTTCCAATAGTTACAACATGAAAAGACAGATCCTACACTCTGGAAGCCTTGAAAACCGTAACATTATATGAGAAGCAGCTGTGCTGGGTGAGATCAGACGTCCACCTGCAGCAGCCAGGAAGTATATGGGGACAGAACGAGTACATATACCCAACTTCCAGCACTTTCTGAATCAGGGACTTTGTAAACGACTCCTGCTTGCTGAGTTAATCGATGGAGTTAATTGATTTATGATTAACTTCTCCAACATCCTGCTGAACCCAGATAAACAGCATTTGGTGGCAAGTAAGTCCACAGCTCTTGTGTGCAGGGTAGGACAGTTTTCTGTTGTTGTCCACCCACTACCTAAACTTGGTATTCCCAAATCATCATAGTGGATTGGCAGTAACAACCACCCCCACCTTTGTCATGCTGTTGGTGAGCTGACTGACTTGTACCATGCTTCCCCCTTCCCTTTGACCACCTGCAGCCGGAGGAGGCCAGTTCTACACCCTCTCTGTCCCTGCTGACCTCCCCAGACTTCTTGCAGTTCTGCTACCTCCTTTTGGGGCTGCGAGGACCAGACTTTGCACACCACACAAAAGTTGTACAAACAACATAGACTTGTATAGTAGCACAGTGATACTCCCTGGTTTTTTTTCTAATTTTTCTCCTACTTCCTGACATTTGCCTTTCTGTTATGACTGTTGATGAAAAAGTTGAGCTAATGTTTCCATGACTTATGAATTTTATACCAGATAGAAATCTTAGAGAAACAAACATATCATTGTACTCAAGTCAAATCTGCTGCTGCCTTTCTATGTTACAGAGAAGTTTTGCTTTCCAGAAATGTTACTTGACAGTCTTCCATGTACAAGAGTGTTTCTACTGCTCAGTAATTTCAGGAACATAGTGGGGAAAGTAAAGCCTTCCCTTCCACCTCTCAGATCTTTCTTCTTTCTGACGTTTCGAGACTTCCTCCAGGATCTATTGCAGATGCCAAAGAGACGAACGAAACAGTGAGTTGGAAGATGCAGAACTAGATACCTGCCTGCATTTCAAACTGTCTGCTGCTGCAGATGACCCAGCATGCCACAGAACAAAACCAAGGACTCTTTAGAAGTTACACCAGGGAGCTAGGACCGCCAAGTACTGAACCACTTGATAGATGTTGGCTGCACGTATCTCCCAGCACACTGAGACATAAAGTACCTTGTCACCTGCTAAGATATTTGATATGGGTTTCAAAACGTGCTAACACAGCATGGTGAGACATTAAAATAAGGCTGCTGTGCCACATAGCACCGCACTAGGAACATTTTTGAGACACAGGTATTATCTCCCTCATTCCTCTCAAATATAATCACTTTCTCCAGAGATGGTATCAGTATCTACTTTGTGTCCTTTCGATCTCTAATCTCTTCTAAAGGGTCTGTATCTCCCTGGCTTGATTTTGTTTCACTCTCATGTGGATATACACACATATTAAAAAAAAAATAAAATACATATATAAAAATATATCTCTACAAATTTTTATATATATAAATATACATCTATCTCCTCCAAAACGTCAGCACAGAAATAAAGCACAAAAAACAGATGGTAAAAGTAGTCTGTGACCAGGATTAGAGCACACTCTCATTCTCTCACAAAAATAAGTTCATCACCCCTGCTACTGTCATGATTCTGACTTCTACCAATCCAATGTAACCCTTTACTTGCCTCAGTACCTTTGGATGCTACTGAACCAAGTCCAAAAGAGAGTTATCAATTACAGAAGAAAGATTCAGGTAGATCCAATTTTAAAATCAATTTGAGACCCTGAAAAACCAAGTACTGTGTCCATAGCTTAGCAATGCTTTAAGATATTGGCAGCCAGAGAACTGTGGCAGATACCCTACAGACTTCCAGGAAATGTGTATCTATACAGGACAAGGAGAAGAAAAATCCATTTTGTGATTCTTCCTAGCTGTTATGGGAAGTACAAAAAGGCAGTGTATGCAATGTGCAACCTTTGATCAAAGCATCTTTTTTTTCATGCTAGACAGAGCTTTGGTGATTTTAAGAATAATAAACTCCCTCCCTCTATTAGGGTCATACTTTGTTAGATGCACAGGTAACTAACAGATTGGAAGAAACAAATAAAAATAACATTTTGCTACCTAATTCAGAAGGACGTGTATAGCAGGATCTTCTGTGAATGGACAGACAGAAGAAATACCAGTGAAGATCTCCTGTAACTAAAAGGGGTGATCATGTCATCAGCGGCACTGCTGTGACGAAGTGGGTATCAAAACTCTGGCACTTGCTGTAGTCTCTGTGTGCTCGCATGCGTGTGCATGTGCTTTAATACAGAAGATAAAATCAGCTATAAAATACTTAAGAGCCGGGCTTTAATATTCTGGTTATGAGACTCACAAGCCCTGTTTACGATCATGTTCTATGGCTTTACTTTTCCATTTATCATGCATGACAGCACCACTGATGAACATTTCATTCTGGTCCCAGTCCTAGAAATTGGAGTAGGGTCCAAAAAGTCCCACAGAACATGAAACAAAGCCACCACAGCCCCTGGACTGATCCTTTTCACCACTGCTTCTTCTCAGTTCTGATTCTTCATCAACTTGCACTTTGTGGTGATGTTACCATCCGTGGAATGACAATGCCAAATGCTACCAAAACCAGGGCTGCACAGTTTTGCACAGATGGAAATGGTTTACAGAAAGGGAACAGTTCATAATCCTGTCACTGCTGCAGGATTTAGTTTTTCAGGTGCATTCAGAGAGCAGAATTTTATGTATCTACTTTTTGTGTACTGAATAAATAGAAGCAGAGAAACATTGAACACTGCACAATGCAATACTGAAACAGAAAGCCTTGGAGCATGAAAGTGCCCAGTTAAAACATAAGGCTTGAGTGTCATAAAAATAAACTACATCAAACAACTTCCTTAATCAGAGAAAATGCAGAAAGACTCGATTAGGCTACTTAAAATGATTTTCAAAGGTCCTACAACTTGTAAAGGGACATTGCATTCCATTCAGAAATGGCACCAATTAGACATGAGCTGAACATTGTGTGTATCTTACAGAAAATTATATAAACACTTAGAAGCCAGCAAGCCATGCATCGATTTTGTGCTCAGCTTGCTTGCAGATCAGTCACCACCCAGATGATTAGGAAATTAGACACTGGGCTTGAACGCATGGGGAAAAAATTATGTCAGATGCCTCAGATAGTACAGAATCACAGAACTGTTTAGGTTGGAAAAGGCTTCTAAACTCATGAGGTCTATATGTTAACCCAGTACTGTCAAGTCCACCACCAAACCCGTGTCCCTCAGTATTTTTCCTAATATCCAATCTAAATCTCCCCTGACACAACTTGAGGCCATTTTCTCTCATTCTGTTGCTTGTTATTTAAGAGAAGAGTCCAACCTGAAGTTGGCTACAATCTCCTTTCAGTTAGTTTTAGAGAGCAGTAAGGTCTCCCCCAAGCCTCCTTTTCTCTAGGCTAAACAATCCTAGCTCCCTCAGCTGCACTTGATTCCCTTGTCCACGTGACTGATAAAGATACTGAACAGGACTGGCCCCCATACTGAGCCTTGGGGAACACCACTGGTGACCAGCCACCAACTGTATGTAATTCCAATCACCACTACTCTCTGCATCCAGCCATCCAGCTTATTTTTCAACTGAGCAAAAAGTGCACTGGTCCAAGCCATGAGCACCCAATTTCTCCAGGACAGTGCTGTGGAAGAAAAAGAAATCTTCAGGGGTTGGAGCTCTTCACCCTGCTTACCACTGCCCCTGCCTGCTGAGAGCATGTTTTCATCGATGTTATGCTCAAGAAAGCTGCCTGCCTGTGGTCCCCTCCGACTCTCTTTCTGCTCCCCCCTGCACTGTCCAGGCTAGACAGTGAATCAGTCTGGCTGAAGCCAGCCTGGAAGAGAGGTCTGGGACATGACCTATGGTGCAGCATCCTGCAGAGATGCTCGCAGTGGAGCAGAGCCCAGGGACATCGGCTGCTTACTTGGAAATTACTTCTGAAACCCAGAGAGGGTAGTCACATCTAAGAAAACAAATCAAATCATCACTTAATTTTTCCTCTGTTACAGAAACTGCAGAAGCATTGCCAGGCACTGTGAGGACCGGCAACAGTGATGGGACATTATGTGGGCTGCAGCAGGGTGAGATGTCTGCCTGCCCCAGCACTCGGAGCACAGGAGCTTAAAAGCCCTGCTGTTGAGGTTAACGGGGCTAATCCTTCCCTTTACTAAGCTGTTTATTCATCCCAGTGCCCCTGCTGGGCTTGGCAGGGTTACTGGGGGCCTGGTGAAAGACCTGCACAGTACTAACACATCTTCTTTGTACTGCGAAACATTGGTTTACTCTTCAGGCTAAGCCAGCCACGTGAAATGCCTTTGTCTAAAGATCCCCAACAAGTTATCTTAAAAACTGTTAAGCAAATTTAAACAGACTCTGATCTTCCACAAGCACATGCTACAGGCCAGTAACTTAATGCCTCAGAGATTTGCTGCAAACACTATAAATAAAAGCACATTTTAATTAGCAAAACCACTGTACACTGGTGGGCTGTAGCGTGGTCTGTCATGCAGGTTAGTTAGGTCTCTGAGAAGTGTACAGTAACTCTGCAATAATGCACATACAGTCAGGATTTTATATGTCTTGAAACACAGACTAAATGCAGGATAAATGCATGAAGGAAAAGATTTAGAGAATTATTTTTGGAAAATCCCTAAAGACTTCAACTAAATCAAAAGCTAAAGTGGTACCAAAGTACAGTATAATGCTGCTTTAGCAAAGAAGTGAATCTAAATCAGTATATTTTTCCAGTCACTATAAAACATTGGGTAGTGAGAATATGGTATGTGAGGATGGATAGTGGCTACCTACTATTGCAAGAAATCAATCAAACCAACAAAACATTACCAGTCAAGCATTAGCAATTTTTTCACCCCATTTTAGAATAAATACACTGAGTATAGTTAAACCAGGGGTTATCTTTCTTATTGAGTATGACTTATGTAAAAATTCTGAATGTAGCATCATTCAAGTCCAGACAGACTGTCACCGCAGACAGTGACAACTCTCCCAGTTAAACAGTCCTCTTGCTTATGAGGGCTTGGTTTGCCTTTTTTGTTATTATTTTGGGTTTTGTGTCATCATTACTGATCCTTTGGGTGTTCTTCTTTTTGTTTTCGTTATGACCTTAGGTGCTTGCCTATAAGACAGATTTCTAGCCCCTATTCACTAGAGTTGGTTGTAGTTGTACAGATGTACCTAACATGTCTCTCTCTAGGTAATCTGCAACCAAGAAAAAGGCATCATCACAGAAGGAGTCCCATTTTGGGGTCTCAGACACCTGTGTAACCCTCTCATACAGACAAGCTGCGAGCAACACTGACAGCTTCTGAAAGAGGGAACAGAGGTTAAGATTTTTGAAAAAACCTGTCCCAATGCATTAACAGAAAAAGTAATAACATACTAAATCAGCTCAGCTTCGTACTTGAACACTTTGGTCCTGTGGCAGTTTTCGGACCGTACCTGTGATTTTGTGCTCATTTTACGCATTTCCTTTAAGTTACAAAAGGTAAGTACCCAGCCAAGACCAATCCCAGCACAACTGTTACTTAAAATATTAAAAAAAAAAAACCTGTCCCACAAAGGACTTTCTTTAATGTGTACCGAAAACCGATCACCTTCCTTCCCCCTTCTACCTTTCTTATTAAGAATGTTTCCAATAACCTTCTTCCTAAAACCAGAAAAATGGTACCCTTTTTTTACAGGAATAGAAGTTACAGGGATCTGTGCCAAAGTATGAATTATAAATTTCAGCACATCACGCATCATTTTAAAATATAATTAATTCTAACAACATCCTTTGCTGTGCATTGTTACCTGAATTGACTGAAATAAAACCCTGTCCTTGTAAAAATCCAGGTGTAATGCATGGGAATCAGAATGGAAAAACATAGAACCTGTTTACTCACCAGTCCTAATGAATGATCACTATCTTTAGGTGTGAAAATCCACAAAATATGTAGTTATAATTGCTAATTGTTTTAATGTGGTACTATTACTATGTGAATATACCTGTAAAAAACTGAGTTAACTTTTCCTGAGAAAAAATTCCTTATCAGCTTTGAGACCCACCTAAGTTACTACTCCACAACAGAGAAAAATAACTGTATTTTTGTGAGCAAAAGAGAGGTTATGCTTTGCCCTCCATGCTGCTCAATCAATAATTCTACCTTTCCATCCCCTTTAATGATTATCCCCTGGTGGTTACGAAACACAGCCCTGAGACAGCTTGCTTTGGAAAGACTGTATTTTGTACCCATGGAGAAAGCCAAAGAGAAAATAACAGAAAAATGTCGCTGTGAGAGCACGCTCTTCTTGTCTCTGGTACTCTGAGCAGGGTACCCTGAGGAAACCTGTTCCCATGGCCGGCCAGGATGTGACCTGGGAAAAGCCTGGTTCACGTTTCAACCCCATTTCTAGCATGGGCTCATAGTACCATTTTCTTACCTTATCAGGATCTTGCACAGAATAAAGACTGAGACGCTAAAACAACACAGCCATTTAGACCAAAGAAATACTCGGGATAGGAAGGGGTGCATCAAATTACAGTTACTATTCTGTCCATCAGAAACTGTCAACAAGTCAGGGCTGCAAATCTGAGACACCATTCCTGAGGAGACTTCACATACTCCACTTAGGACCATGTCTAAAGCCAGCTGTTTGAAAATGAACCAAGTACTATGTAATCTAAATATATTAAGTTGCAACATGAAAATCCATCACTATCAGAAGTGAATTCCCTCTTGCTTCTGTTTGTATCACCCTCACACAACTTATGAATCAAAAACTGACCAAGAGAGATGCTGTGGAGTAGGAAACCAGAAGATGGAAGGGTGATTCACTGCAAATGAAAAAGAGTAGGAAGCCACTGGTGTTAGAGGAAATGAAGTTAGTGTGATTTCAAGCAGGAAGGAAAAAGGCAGGCAATCAGGCAAGGTAGCTGGTAAAATTATTTTAAGGAATCCTTTTTGTGGAGATGGAAAGGCAGGTGATTTGAAGTGAGAGACATCAATCATGAAGCTTTGTTAAATGCTAAGATTGCCTCTGTGAGTTATACAAATCCTTTCATCCAAGAGAACTGAAGCAGCACAGAAATTTCATGTCACTCACAGGGGCAGACATAAAGGATACACACTACCGAAAATAAATTTTCCACATAATATCGCTCAACTTCTTCACTTCTGGTGTCTGAATTAGCACTTATTTTCCCACGTGCCGCAGAGCAAAGACCACCATTTGATAGCACAGTGTGCTTCACCCATGATGTTGTTAGTGCACGCGCTTTCTTTCCATTACACGGGCGTGTGAAACTGGGCAGAGCACAGCAAAGAGCACATCCTGCTTAGAGCAGCCAGCTTTGCACGTGCACAGATGTATGTTGGCTGGGCCAGGGTCTAGTGAAAAAAAAAAAGTAAAGTAAGGATGACAAGATGAATGTTCCCTTCAACATTCTCACTGCAACTTGGTAAGAGGTATCAATGGATCTAGTCTGTCTATTTAGTCACCAACCCTAATGACCCAGGGTGGCCTGTTTTGGCTGGGAAGATTCAACAGTTCATCCCAGTCTGATGGCAGGATACAAAAAGCACCAGGGCTCATGTAGAGACCTCTGTTTTTAGCCAACGCCAAATCTCAATCTAAGCAGCCAAAATTTGTATAACGGTTGCCTGCTCTTCTAAGAAGGAAGAGACAGGATATTCCGTGTCAGGAACTGAACTATTTAAATGTCCTACCACTAAGCCAAAGCACTAAGCACGTAAGGAGGCAGGCACTGACCAACATCACTGAAGTTCCTGTTCACAGGAGCAGCTGTCAAGCTCCTGCAAAGATGCACCGGGAAAAGTAAGAAATCATACTGGGCCTAGACCAGAAAACTGTGTCCCAAAAAAACAAACCAAACTGACTTCCAGAAATGGTCCCAAGATGGTGAAGGTGGCACTGGGAAACTGGGCTGCTTCCTGGAACTTTCTTACTGTTTTGTGTGTTTTTTTTTTTCCTAACACAGACCTCTGGAGCAGTTACTGGGGCATGACAACTAGTCTTTGTATTTACAGTAATAGAATTATTGTAAACATATTCTTAAATATTTCCACATATTATACGCTTCTTCTTGTAAAATTATCTCCAAAGGCAATTAGTATGGAAAGAAAAAATTCTGAGGGAAAACAGCTGGTGCTTTTATGTTTATCTGAAAGCTATGTTTGTTTTTTCCTAGGCAAAACCAGAGCCTTATGCAATGATTCCCAGGACACTTTGAATCTTAAAACTCACATTAGTGCACTAGAAAAAGAGTAGTAAAATAATACAGAAGTGGCAAAACTAAAAATTACATTATACTTTTGTTATGAAGTTATTACTCAAAAATGTCCTACAACCAACAATTAAACACTTGAAGTACGATTATAGTGACAGCTGTCTATTCTTCTACTCTGTGGTGATAAAAATGATCACTGCCCACCTGCCACATACACAGCACAAGCAAAAAGAAGACCTGGCAAGTTGGTGTTGAATATAAGTTATTAGGTTAGTTATTAGTTATCTCCCTAGAAGTCAAAACTAAGTTAAATTGAGAAGCTTTTAATTACAGAGTAAATCAAAAGTGCTGTAAAACGTGGGATTCAGAGACATGGAAAGAGGATGTTTCCTTCAGAAGAACTGATGTCCCAGTGAAGGGGGAATATCAGCCCAAGAGGAAGAAACCACCAGCTCATCTAACTCTTTCCCTTTTGCAAGGTGAGGTTCATCCCTGTCTTGCTCTGGGGCTTAATTTGCAAATATTCCCTTTGCACTTGATACCAGGATCATGAGTAGCACAATATGTACTTGTAAAGTCTACAACCATTAATGGATTAGTAATTTCTTTTCTCATGCTTTATTCTAAGTCTGCGCGTAATTTATGCATGTGCAATTGAAATCCGTGTATTAACATGCATAAAAATGGATTCTGTAAGGAATCTTTGTGGAAAAAAAGCTTCGGATGAGTTTTTAAGAGAGAAAGAGAGAACTGGTCAAGACAGGAGTTTTAAGGAGTCTTATTTCTGCTAGTGAACGCACAAACATTGGAGGACAAAAGATCCAGTCCACAAACAGTGAACAGTTTAAGAGTCATATGGTATCATCACTGATTTCTTTTCCTTCCTACTTGTACCTTTTACTGCTTACTGCATTGTAAACTTTTTAGTGCTGAGGTTATCTCTTGCAAATTTTTTTGCACAGGATCTTGCAACCTGAAGCCCCAATGCTGATTTGGAGATTTGTTGCAATAATTATGATCAATATTTTTCTTTCTATAGAACCATATAGGGCTTCGCCTGACAGTCCAAATACTAAGTGCCAGTTACTTGACATCACTACTGAACTATGAAGAAACAAACAGCATTGAACAGTGAGGAAAAGTTAAACACAAATGAATTCTCTCACAGGTGTGTTAGAGATGAAGCGAACAGCCTCAAGAGCTTTTAGGGCTGTAATATCAGTACCACAAACAAATCCACACATGGTATAAGGTGGTTTTGCAGTGACAGAGTTGTGCAAGGATCTGTATCCCTCCAACGCTCCCTCCAACACTACAGGTCTGCTAAAAAGGAAGAGTGGCAGCCTTTCCAGTCTCTTCCCATCAGCCAGTCTCATTCCCTCCAGCAGCTCAGCTGCTCCTCTCTACACCTTCTCCATGTCCGCTGCAGCAGAGTCCAGGTCTGCACAGTGCTCATGTGTAGTCGGTGGGGAAAAAATGGCACCTTCTACTTTATTATCCTTCTTCATTATGGACAGTAGTGCTGATTACAACAAGCACAGTGACATTGCCTCCACTGTTTACCCTGTGCATATCACAGTACATGGAACTCCATTTTGTGAGCTACTTTTGGAGATGTTTGCTACTGGCAGAGCATCTTGACTATGCTTCATACCATCCAAAATTATGGAAATCAACTGCATGCTCCCTGTTACCAGTTCACTGATGAAGACGCTGACTCCTCCAGGAATCAACACGAGAACGCCCTGGCCCCCATGCTCCTTGCATTTTGTTTTATTGGAATTCATCTCCATGAATATATCTAACCATTTTTCAAATCCCTGCAAACTCTTAACAGCCAGAGCAAACTATGGGAATGCCTTCCAGAGTCACACCTGGCCATGTATGAAAAAGAACCTATGTCCCTTTGCTTGCTTTGAGCCTTCACCGAATAATTTCATTGGGCTACACTGGTTATTTTAATATAAGAAGACAGCAGAGGGATTATTCAGAAGATGAACAGCTGCAGTTCTCAACAATAAGGAACTTCCCCTTTCATGGTGCCTTCCTGTCAAGGATTTCAAACAACATCTTGGGAATTATATGCTGTAGGATTAACCAGGGGTCACTTTCTTAAGCACAAGAATAGAAAATATTTTTAACACATTTTCACCCTTAGAATTTGAAAAAGGGAGAATCACCCAAGTCCTTTAGATGAAATTGCAGTACAGAGCTACTAGCCAATTTCTGAATATATCTAAAGTGTATGTAGAAATAATGTCTCTAGTATTATTAATTTACAGGCTAAAAAGGAATAATTTTATTTCTAAACTGTAATCACAAACAAACACTCCTCCCCAAAAAAATCACAAAAAACAAACAAAACCTAAACGAAACAAAAAAAACCCAAACCAAAACCCACAGTAGCTTTTAAGGGAAGCCTTGACCATAACACCATGAATAGGACCACGTAAATGCTTTAAAATAGACTGAAGCACTTTGGAATAGAAACTTTTATATAGAATTTGTATCATTCCAGGTAAATTACATCAAAGAATAAAATACACTAGGAGTCTCATCCCTCATGCATGATTGTCAGCTGATTTCTACTGTATTAGGAACATTCTTCCAGGTAAAAACATCCAATAGCAGGGCAAAAATAATCCAGTTGCAAAGACAAGATTCCATGATGGAATTACAGGCAAACAGAAGCAACATCTTTTCAAAATGCCAGCAATAAAAAACACAGTGAAAACACATCTTCATCTTCGGCTAGTGCTGCAAACACCAGAACTTTCAAAGGATACTGGAACTAAATCAAACTACCCTAATGATGGTTAAATAATCAGATTGATAAATTTAGATTTCAGATTTTAAGCCTTGGCATGCTGTGTCATTTTTTCTCTGGCCACAAAGTCTTAGCAATTACAGCACCTCTACACCTGTAATTATGAGACTCGTATTTCATCTAATTACGGTATACTTATTCTTATTTAATAAAATCGTGTTCAAAAGTAAGGACTGAATGCAGATGCTGAGAATTCAGAAAGGGGAAAACTCTTAAAATAGGATAAAATGACAGATATAATGGAAGAAAAACTTTGCTTTTTATCTCTTTGGCGCTTCCCCTCCTTAGACTTCACTCCTTTTCAAAGTGAAACTTTTAAAAGCTGCACTCAGTCACTTTTTTTTTCCCAATAACTAATTTATCACAAGTTCTTCCTGCAGATGACACTGCTTTTAAAAGACCGTTTCTAACACAGGTTTCTGATTAAAAGACAGGTTCCACTTCCAGACTGTTAAAATTGAGAAAAAACATCTACAGGAGAGGGCTAGCCTGCCTAGCCATACATGACCACACTTGGCTCCCATTATGGTCAGACCTTTTATGGCTTTGCAACTTACTTGTTGTCTTTCTGTTGAAAGAACAATTTTAAGAAAAGCTTCCGCCCTCACCACATTTATTTCCCCCCCTTAAGATGCTCTTCTGCCCCTGTTTTCAAATGTGAGCTCAGTGAAAAGATTGCAGGAAGATTGTGCAGGGCATTCAACCATACACACTTAGGAGAAGAGAGCATCTTGATCACACTGCAACAGAGGGGTGGGGATGGTAAATAAACTGTGAAAAAATAAAGCGAAGAAATGCAAGAAACAAGCAAGCAAGATTCCCATGCAGGAATGTGCAAGTCAGCAGATTATGGAAACAAGGCCCAGGGCATTAAAAAGATTTCAAAAGAGCTCAAGCAACTTAAATAGAACTTGAGAGCACACTTTCTTCCTGCAGCTATCAGGGCATAAGCATCTCACATCTAAATGAGCTGTCTCAAATCTACCCCACTGCCAAGTCCATATCTGTAGCAACTCCCAGCACTACTTAGCACATTACTTTTCTTATTACCTAAGTCCCTAACCTTCCACATACACACAAGAAGTAACATCTGTAAGGAATTTTCCTATCTTTTAATACCTGGGTTCTCTAAGTTAAAATTACTGTAAGCAAAGAGCTCCAAGTTTTCATTCAATTTATTTTTCTGTCTAGTCTTTCCATCTCTTCCTGATCCAGTCAGATTTAGCTTGCTTTCTTTCTTGCCCTTAACCTCTCCTGATTTCTGAGACAGTTGCAGGACCCCATATGAAGTGCAGTAACACCACTTCATGCTGCCCGTTCAAGCACACACAGTAGACCTGACCAGAAGGGTGCACTGTATCACATTCTCACAGACAGGCACTGCAAGTATACTGGGCTGCACATTCACTTCAGATATACCACATCCTGGTAAGGGATGCTTTCTCACTGCTTTCTCATTGTGGATGCTGCAGTTTTCATTTCATTGAAAATTTCCATGTTTCTAATTTAGGCTACACATTAGCTTTATTTGATAGCACTGAGGTAATACAGAGCTTCTTCATATAGTTTCTTTTCCATAATTAACACTTTCTTTTAAAGACTTACCCAAAATGTAGTATGTCAAATATCTCAAAAAAATTTTAATCATTCATTTTTTTCTTCCACCCAATATGCTGTGTCCCTTCACAGTTGTGGGGGTACCTCGCTGTGTGATTTTTTGCCCTATGGTTTATTATGGTTTTTGAGAGTTAGCTGCTAATTTAGGCATTAAATGCTGATGACCACCCACATTTTTGCTCACAAGTTGTTCTTCTGCACTTCAATAGACTTTTCTAAACCCCCCAAAACCTAGAGATTCCCCACAGGTTTTAAGAAAGAAAAGTTGCACATGCAACTCCAAAAACAAAACTTTGATGTCACGTTGCTGAAAACGGCTGTCTTTATGCACCTCATACAAACTCCAGAGAAGTTAAGCAAACTGAGGGGGTCTCAAATCTCCTTTCCCAGAAAGAATGACACTGAGGGAACACAATGAATAATTATGAGTATTTGAGCATTGCTAATCTATGTTCTTAGTATATTGTAAACATATTTATTTTTATGTTCCCTAGTTCATGCTTTTAGAGTAAATGGCACTTGCAGAAATGACAGACCAAGCAAACTGTAAAGCACCTTTCAGAGGATTAATAGCAGCCTGTGAACTTCTAAGAGGGGACAAGCAGACACCTGTCATCCTCTAATACATATACTTCAAGTTTCTTTTGGCATAGATTTAATGCACATCAGAAAGCAAAATGTACAATCAGTACGTCAGTCAGAGGTGCAACACCTCATGGCTCAAGCAGCCTGTCCTCTTGCTGACTCTGGTGCAGCATGGGCAGTGTTGATGATTCCAAAGACCAAACGAGATGTCAGACTTAGGATGAATTTACAAATTCAGCCAAATTGGTCCCAGGACCGATGGAGGGAAAGGGTTTTTCAACAAATGTAGGAAGAAGGGGAGAACAGAATAAACTGGCTTCCCATCAAAGTTTTTTCACTAAAATGTTATATGTGGCTATAATAATTCAAAATCTGATCAACTGCAAATAGGAACACATACTGCTTGGTATAAAAATTTCTGTATGCATTTGAAATTTCCATTTGCAATGAACATAGCAAGTCAACAAAATTCTACCAAGGCTTTGCATTGGTAAGAACATACTGGAGTCATTTTCATAAGTATCACTCAGAAGAAAGATTACCCTCCTCCCCTCCAACTTCTGTTCAATAAATCTAACTAAACTAACTAAATTAGTTTTAGATAGCACACTTAGCTTGTATTGTTGATTCTGTGTTCAGGTGGCATGCATGCAGGCACAAATGCTCAAATTACTCGGAAATTTAATATTACTTATCTGAACAATACAAAATGAAGCACCTATGCACACAAACACAGCTAGAGGACCAACATGGACAGAAACTGAAAAGCAAGAACAGCTGCTTAAATGAAAATCATACAGAATATAATATATGTATCGGAGACCCTAATCACGATACAATGTACTACCGTATAATGAAACTTTTTCTCCTATAATTCACATTCAAGTAAGAAAAAACAGATGAGGGAAGAGATTTTCATTCTCAAAATTTTAAACATAAGAAAGCTTTAAAATCTTTATTCCAAGGTCATGAGGAAACTGTGGCAAAGCAGAAGTTTGTATGAGCATATTCACCAGAGTTCCTAGCATGTCAAAAATGAACCAGATCTGTGGCTCTTATACACCAGATTACCTCCACGGACTCTGAAGTACAAGCTTGAATGACTTGCATTAACAGGGCCTTGCTGAGAATGCAGATCAGTGCTCTTTTACTGCATAGTAGTTAACTATATATTATTAATGAAGGCAAGAATTTAAGTATTTTCTTTTGAAGGCAAGCTTAAACTTTCAGCATATAGCCAGCACCTTTGCAAATGGAAAAGAATCAAAGCTAACTGTGTTCAGCCTGAGGGGGATAAAACTACTAGGTGCAGAGATGCCTAACAGGTACAGGGAGTGCATCACAGACACACAGCCTGGCACAGGAGGAAATGTTCAATGCAGAGATAATTTTTTTGCATTGTAATTCGGGGAGAACAACTGAATCAGGATTTGAAATGGATCAGGGTGAGAGACACAGTGGCCAGACACTTCTGGAAACCTTCTGAAATGGACTCTAACATGAGCCTGCACCAGATCCAGCTTCAAGCTCTTTCGGGACCCACGTGAACCAAGAATGTTTTCCAGTCCTTCCCAGTAACCACTGCTCCTGATAAGAAAGAGCCAGACTGGGACTCACGGTACACACATGGCAAGACGAACCTGAACTAAAAAATGGAAACATGCAGGAGCCCCAGGTACCTCTCCCAGAGCAAAGGGGTAGTTGATGACACAGAGGCTACTCATAGACCAGCTTCTGCACTTCTCTTCTCTTTCTGCACAGCCCAGAAGAACAGCACTGAGCCTTCAAAATCATCATAGTCTTGGTGAAGCTTTCCGACAATCTGGACAACATACAAAAACAAGCACAGCTTGCAAGCTGACTAACTTCATCCCTGCCCTCAGCAGCTGCAGACAGGATTTGCAAAGAATTCTTCCACCATCTACAGATGACGATTCTCATCATGTATTCATCTGAAATGTTTGTCTCACTAGCACCTATATGTTTGAAGATGGTAACCCTCTGAGACCCTGGTTTTATTATTAATTTTCTGCAAAAAAGCATATATTGTTTTTTTTAAAAAACTTCCCAAGAAGTCACTCCCCTCTCCCCATCAAAGCTTTACACTGCCTGCATAAATTACAGTAATTCTATAAAGATGAATGAGAGTTTAGGGGAAAAGCGGTCATCACTCAGAACTTAATCACTGGACATACTGGGTTACCATTTCTTCCTCAGTTGCTGTTCTCTCTATAGGTGATGCAAATAGGCACAGATGCCAAATCATTCTGGTAGCTGATAAACAAAGTATTTTGAAAATATGTTTGTTTGAAGGATTAAAAGCGAAAGATTCTTTGAAGGATTAGAAGATGAATAGTAGGAAATCTGAAACAGTGTCACATCCCTTAAGCTGCATGAGTCCAGGTACGGGCCAGGGACTTTTAAAACTTGAGGGAAGTTTTACCCAGCTAGAGGTGTAATTAAACACAGCTGGAGAGCACACTTAAAAAATGCCTCAAGGACTGCTCTTGGATGTGTGAGTTTTGTCCGTCTTGATCACAACATGGAACTCATCCAAGCACTTTCAGGAAAACACAACCAGGGATCAGTCTTCTCCGCAGGCCCAGCTGGCACTCTTCGGTCTCCTCAATGTGCCAGCTTGTAACTGCTCAAATTGCTGCTCTGTGCTGGATCGTGCTCTCACAACAGCAATAAACAGAAAAGACAGATGAAGTTCCTTGCAAACACAAAAAATCAGTCACAGAATTATTTAGTTCCCATCTGGTATTTCAACACTATCATCCATAGATACTTAAACTTTTTTTTAGATTAATTTAAATAAGACTGTCTCTAGCACACATATAAATATATATGCTCTGTCTCTCTCTATCTATATACATATATAGGTGCGTGTCATCAGTAAGAATGTATTCATCACTCCTGGGCTAATGCCGCAAGGTGGTCATCAAGGCCAAACCAGAACCTACAAACAGGCACAATCCAAAAAACAACCAAAGCATTTATGTTTTCACGCTGTAACAAGTTGAAATTTCTGATTACAACTCAATGGCTAAAACAGGCTGGTAGAGGACACCTACCCTATTGGAAGCACGGACTGAAATATATTTACCATGTATTATGGCAGCCTTGCAGTGGCATTTTCCGCTCAGGGAAGCTAGGAGAGAGATCAATTAAAGCAATTACAGAATATGTACCAGGGGACATCTACTAATAGGACCAAGCTGTGATCCTTGCCACTAACTTGTTGTAAGTAGATGATTTTATACACAACGTTCACCCCCCTTCTAGTCAACGAGGTACTGTAATTACATCAAAACCCACTACCCCTGCAGGAGTAAGGTTTTCAAAGCTAAGAATATGTGTATGCACACATATACATGCGCATACACTCATAAATATATAACTGTATGTTGCGTGTATTATATAGTATATAATTGTAGAATGTACTGTACATAAATTATTATATATTATACCATATCTTTACATTGTACAAAGTGTAAAGGGAAAGATAGTATTCTACTTCATATTATAAATCAGAGAAAAAAAATATATGGTTAAAATATTAAAATACAGTGGCAAACAGAAGATTATCAATGACAATAAATTCTGCTTTTACAAGACCTGGATTTCCTGTACCAGGCTGCTTCAGAAACAACTGAATTGTTTTTCTAACTCTAAAGCAGCATTCAGGTTGCAGGGACATGCACGTGCTCTAGCTGCCCTCTAGCCAGCTCCAGAACAGCAACAGTAGACTCTGTGGCAACGCTGCTCTGGCCATCAGCTCGGCATGGTTCACTTAAAAGCTGTCTTTGAGAGCTCAGCTCTGTCAGCACTCACCTGTCCACCATGCAAGCTGAATACTTGATCCTGGAAGTGAACAGCCTTGATTCATGTGGCATGAAAACTCAGTACAAAGAAAAGCACAAAAAGACTGACAAAGTCTTTGTTCTGCAAGATTAAATTTAAAGCAATAGCATTAATCATGAATCAATGTTTGTTTAAAAAAACTAACGCTATGCTATCCAGAAAACATCGTAACAGAGCTCAGCCTCCCCTGCCAAATAAAATAAATGAGTGCACAAGTACAGACTTCTCTTCCCACACAGCTAGCATAGTCCTCTCTCACCTACACTGTGAGAGGTACCTCTTTTTTGACAGTGGAACAAAATAACTGCGAAAAAAATACTGGAAGAAAATCACCCGCACATAAGGGAACAGGACAATTCAGATTAACTCGTTCTTAGTTCTTTAGCCATTCCTCTTGAACCTTTGCCTAAAAGAGGAACTGAAGCTGTTTTAAGGAGCACCAGATCTACTTGGTTCAAAAGAATATCTTAAAGGTCTGACTGAGTTTCAAGACTTTCTTACACTGTCATGCCACGAAGACAGGAGCAGCAGTGGAGTCTGATCCCTGCAATTAACAGAGCCACTTAATCCTCAAAACCAGGGATAAACTACTTCAGAGCATTATTAATATTGGGCACATAATTATGGGCAATTATTACAGAGATGATATTTGTAATATCACCTGTTCAGAATCACTATCATCCACAAAAGATTATTAGTGGAGTCTGTGTTCATCTTACACTAATTATATAATATCCATTTTAACTCCTTCCTCTACTTTTAAGAAAGTAATTAGAAACTCTAATAATCAAATAAAGAAAATAAAGAGTAGTGCAACTACAACAGCATACTGTATACGAAAACACCAGTGTGTGGTTCCTCACCTCTGAAAGACTCAAAACTATTCATTAATGTTGAAAGCACCTTAACTACGACTTTCATGCAGGATTTGAACATAATAATACCATTCAAAGAAAACTGCAATGAAAGAAATAATTACTTACAGGCTTCCAATTATAATGTTTTGTATTGTAACAGGAATAGGGTATGATTAAAGGGTGCCTGGCCAATGGAATTTCATATGCTGTGCCTATTTCTTACATTAGCTTCTACCAAGTTGTAGAACTGAAATCATTAATTTAAAACCCTAAAATATCGACATGATATGTTTACTACCAAGTCTTAAAAATAATTGGATCATTACCATTAAAAGCTCCTTAACTGACTGCAACTTGAAAGTGCTTGCAATGGTTGAGATATGATGTATAAAATGAGCATGTTTTTGATCTCATTTTTAATGCTATGTGATCTAAACAACCAAGATATCAAAGACTGCACACTTTCTAATGGGGGGGTGTCAGTTTAATGACATCCAGTTTTCCATTGCACTTTCGTCTTTTGTTCCATGCCTTTCATTTTTCCCTTTTATTTTAAATTACATTAAACCTACAGGAAAGAACACACGTACAATCCTAAATGCCTGGGTGCACAATTCCCACAGTGGCAACCCCCAGTTCCACGCACCCAGCACCACCTCTCTCAGAGGTCACTGTGTTTCCTTTTCAAATAATCATCAGCTTCACAGCACAGGTAAACGAATCAACATATCCTCTAATTATCAGTAATCCAACGATGATTTGCAGAGAAAATTAACACAAACTGATACATCAACTCTCTGCTGCTGGTTTTGTCCTTATTTCTACTGCTTAGCAGAGCTGTCGCTGACCATATGATGGCACACCTGACTAGAACACTGACTCATACTAATATATATCCCTTAAATAGCATAGATGATCCATTTCTATTGTGCACCCTCTGCAGATATCTCTCTGTTTCTCTACTGCCAGTTGTTTCATGCTACATGAGCTGCTAAGACTGAGGTTTACCCTGTTTTACTTGCTGGGACAGCTGGAAGCCAGAAGAGGAGGCAGCAGCAATCCACATGTGAAGAGCTGAAGGGAAAGGGGTTCCTGCCCCTTTGTGGGTGAGCAGGAGCTTGAAAAGTCCAGAAAATTGCTGGTCAAAGGTAGGAAAAACAGAGAGAGGCCTGAACATCTTGGAAAATACTGGGCAGCACCACAGATAACCTGAAGCCTTGCTTGAAGGAAGGGTGGAGAGGCCTCTCCCCAGTTAAACCTTTACAAGCCATACACATCTCATCTTGGGAGACACAGAGACACTGTGGACAATCTCCTACCATAGGATACACTCCAAATCAGCTGTTGAGACACAGATCAACAGCTCAGTAGAGAGCTAAACTCACAGGCTACAGAGGGGAAGAAGAGATTCTGAATAGTTCAGCATCTTTTACTGGGTTTCAGAGCATCTTCACACACACAAAGCTCTGCATGCACAAACTCACCCTCTTCCTTCTCCTGTTCTCCTTATGCTTGCACAATCATTTATTTAAGATGTGAGTTGTCCAGAGCAGGGACCATCTGCTTTCTCACCTCACAGCTCCTTTTCAGTTAACAAAAAACTGTAAAATAACTCAAGTCTGTCTTTACTGTTAAGCAGATGTAACATAGTTACATAGGTCACTTCATTTTGTTTTCTGTGGTGAAATTCAACTGTTGATGTTTATTACAGGTTGCAACAGAAGACCTTGTCCTAGATCAGGATCCTGTTGAAGTGCTATGGTCTTGTCTTGGGTGTTTTCTTCTTTGTTTTTTGTGTTTAGTTTTCTTGTTTGTTTCCTTTTTCTCCAGAAATAAGGTTAGAAAACAGGTTATACTGATTTCAACCTGTTAGGACTGCATGACCACAAGACATGCAACACAGCCAAATCACACTGGGTAACTCAAAGAGCTCTGCCATTGTACCTACATGTCTATATCCAGGACAAGAATTTCCTTCCTTGTAGTTGCGCTAAATAAAATCTGTAAAATTTTTGCAATGGCAATCCGAATTCTCCCGTTCTGCACAACTGCACGTAGAAGCCCTAGGAAACATTTATAAGAAAAGGCACAAATCAATGCCTGCACTGTCTATCTTGAAAACTCTATATAAACTGGCACTGACCCCAGTGTAACTCGGCTACAGTACAAATCAGTGAGTCTGAAGGTTAGCAATTAAAATTACATCGACTCAAGAAAAGCACCTGAGAGACACTCCACCTTCATTCAGATGTAAATCCTTATCTGAGAATCTTACACTTCTTTTTTTTCAAATGAGCTGGGCAACACGGCAATATAATGATGGCACTAATAAATGCCTGTACACATATTCTTAATAAATAGATTGAACATGGAAGTGAAAAGCTCCCTGTTTACTTAAGCATTTACACCTTCTTTGTGGTTTAATGAAAGTAATTAAAGAAACTGAAGTCAAGGTTAAACAAGCAAGATTATTAAACTGGAACAAACATGCTTATGAATAATAATTAATTACTTTTAAAGGTGTTCTGAAGGTTCCTTGCTTCCTTCAATGGCCAACCTTCCAGATTAATGACTGACACTATCTTCTACCTTTTCAATAATTTCAGACTTCACTTTGGCACAGGATTATCAACAAAATGTACTGAATTGTTCCATTCACAAATAATAATAATAATGATATTTTTTTTCCCCTCCATACTTGATATACATCCCTCATTGCTAGCCAAATCCCTTGTGCTTTGTGCCTACAGAAGATGACATGTCAGGATGAGAAAACCACCCTGTGTACAGGATAGGTAATTGATAGTTTAGGAAGTGATCATTTGGGGACTGTGGCATTAAGAATTGTATTAATGAAAACAACAACACACTCCTTATGAGAAATGTGCATTTAGACAGTATACCTATTAAAGCAGGGATTTAATTTTTATTCTCCATTCATATATTACTTACTAACTAATGCAGTCCTGGTTCACAGATTCAGACTCTATAGTGCTATTGCCAACATAAGCCAATTGCAAAAGTAGTGAAAGCTGGCCCAAGGCTAGAAGCATCCCTAAGCTTTTTTGATCATGTGGTTTGAGGAAGTTGGTATTGAGATGCTGAGGTACATCGACTGATCTGGTCAAGAAACCTATGCTAGAAATCCTTTTTGAGTTACTTATGCAAGCAAACAACAAAACACCCAAAGGCAGCTGAGAGAGAGTCATTTTATCCAAGCAACAAATTCATTACCACTGCCAAAAAGTCCCATGAGCTACGCGTGTCACCAGACATCAGAAATACTTGTTTCAGAACTTCCTGTTTGAAACAGATGGCATGTCCTTAAAACGAAAGAGGAAGAAAGAGCAAATCATTCCCCAAACCTCACCTATTTTCCCAGCCAACACCAGCTCTGATGGTAAAAAACAGAACTGGGCATCATGGTCTTCCCTCAAACAACAAAGCATAGCAACGTTATTGACTTATAGAGGGTGAGATGCCCTTGGGACCCCATTCCTTGAGTTTCTCATACTCAGGATGCTTGTCCTAGACACTGAAAATCAGTGAGTCCCTAAAGTACATAACAGAATTTGTGTATGATGCTGACCTTAGAACAAAAGAGAACCTTCTCGTCCATCCTTCCCTTTCTTAAAAAACTAAAAACAATTTCCTTGTGATTTTTGTGCTTGCAAAAGACAAAACGGTATCTTTACAACCTGAACCAGTGAAACCTTTTGCCAACAATGAAAAGCATCTTATCTGTTCACCCAGAAAAAAGAACTCAGAAGTAAAATCATTCAATCTATCCTAAGTTCCTGTGTTGTTCACAATTAGTTCCAAGGTCGTGAAAATCCATTATGACTAAAAGCAATAACTAATTAAAAAACCCAAACCAACAACAAAAACACCTATGAGTTTTCAGTGCCTTTACTGACTATACTGACTACAAATCTCTACCACCATATTCCTCCTTTTTTTAATAGGCATTTAGCTGTGCCAAGGTCCCCCTTTGTTTCATACATAAAAAAAAAAAAAATTAAAAAAATCTCCTGCCAAAGCAAAAGAACTGTGCTTTGATGAAAGCCACACTGTCAGACGCATATAAAATCTCAATAAGCTCATCAATAAAATGGCTGCTTAGCTCCTGTCGTAGGAGGAAAGTACTAAGAAGCTGATGGATGACTTTGTTGAGGATGATTAAAACAACTATATAAATCTGGTGCTTGCAGGAGTGCAGGATGGACTCAGGGAAGACAGAGATGCATGCACAGCACAGTTTGCTCCTGTCTGCCTTGCAGGGTTATAGCCAGCCAAGCAGATGCAGGCAGGGGCTCTGTGCAGAATATACAGCCACCGTGACTCTTGCTTTCCATGTCTCACACTCCCTAATTCTTCAATTAGCAAACATTTGTACTTGACCCTGTAGCTGGGTATATTCTTCTCCCCCCAACAAAGATTACAACATACATCAGACTGCGGTAAGAGTGCATCTTGCCTACCTTGCTATGGCTACACAATCTTTTTCTTAACTGTTTTTGTCTGATTCTCCTTTCCTTAAATCACTTAAGTGGTATTTGAACTAAGACACTGGCAAAATTAAAGACCAGCTTAGATGATCAAGAAATATCCACACCAGACCAGTGTACCAAACCAAATTTATTAGGAAACAGTATCACTTTGTTCCATAGTGCCAAGGTATTACACACTTTTCTATCTATTTTCCAACAAATGAATGGTAAACTTTTTATTGAAACATTTCACATTTCAATTACGTCAGAAAAAGCGCCCATATTTTCATTGCAGCACCAGAAGGGATGGGTTTACTCTCTCTACAAGTGTGCATGTTTACGAGGACATAACAAGGGCTAGCACACTTATTTTATTCATTTATGAAATTGTTCTAAACAGAGGTGGGGAAAAGAAAAAAGAGGCATGATTTTCCTTTGAGATTTCCCCCCCTTATTACAGATTTTCAAAACCTCTACATATCAGCACATTCTTGGGAAACAATAACATTTTGTCTCCTTTTATCATTCTAGTGCATGTAATCTTCATCACAGTTTGGCATGGCTTTGTTCTGTGCCTATAGTTCATACCAGTGGGAAAATGGTTAGTGACAGAATTCAAGCTGCAAACCTGATAGCTAAAGACCTATCTCCATCCCGCCAGCAGTCTCAAAGCTCATAGAGAAAATACACAGACTGCACACCTGTTTCTGGTTAAACAAAGAAAATTGGATTTTTATCAGTTTCACTGCTACCTTTTACATAGCACTAGTTGGTCAAGAGCCACTAATGAAAGAGCTTAGCAGCAGATAAAGAACATACAGTTTTGACTGAATTCTTAGATTTATCTAAAACATTTTCCAGTCAGAATTATATTACATTCTTTTCAGAGCTGAAACAGGATTACAAAGCATGGAAATGGATGTCTTAAAATATATATCTGTAATATTGCATATGACTGAGTGGTTTTATTAATAAAGACATCTCTAAAGATTTCGGTTTTGCACATAGTACTGGAGAAAGAAGGTTTAAATATACTGATGGTCAGAATCCATACGAATTTTGGCTGGCATTTAAATGGATGCCCCAGGTGATAATTAAAGTAGTTCATATGCTAGCACAACACCCAAGGCTTAACGTGTAATTCTTTTTTGGCCGTATCTTGTGTGTACATGACCTATGTGCTTGGTACTTGCTCCACCAGCATTCTTCTCCGACACTAGTTCCATGTGTTACAGAGGTACTGTGTGGCTAAACTGCACTACATATTGTGCTTGTGGAGGTCCGTATAAAGATTTAAACCACACAATGCTAGCTTTAAGATGCTGCAGCTTGAAAAGTCAGGGGTCTTTCTGAAAAGCCCACCTAATGTTTCAGTGGTATGGGAAGAATGAAAGAAATTTCAGAAAAACTGAGAAGTTCTGAACCAACACGCAGCTTTTAACTGTCCCCTGAGACCACTACAAGAATGTGTTAAAAAAAAAAATAATGGAATGGAAATGAGAGTCCCAGCAGCAGAGCACTAGAGGAAGCTCTCCCCATAAAACTGGAGATGCAAACTCTTTCCCAGAGTCACATCTAAGGCTACCCTGGGCAATGAAGCTGCCAGCAGATACTTTTCTGTTCATCCGAGGAGTCAGAGCTGAATAAATAACGTGCTAACCACATCACTTCTTTGTGTACACAAACTGCAGGAAACTTGTGTGCCTCAAGCGCACTTGCCAGATGGGATAATTAGGCTCAGACAGATCACTGACCTTCCTAATAAAAATAGCCCAGAAATAGAGGTTGACTGAATAAATCTGTGTCATGTTATCAAACTCCTAAACAATGCATGGAAACCCATCTATACTGACTCATTCAGCAGCTTGGTATTCCTGCAGATGCACCTCATGAGGGCAGAAATTACTGGGTTTGGGGTACTCTTAAGTATTTCTTGAATTTTCTTTATGGAAAATGGGCACTGAAATTTCACTGTTGGGAACCACTCAGTTGTCTTTCTATGAAAATGACGAAAGCACATATATATGCATTTATGCTAAACTATTCTCTCTTTAATTATCATTAAGGCTGGTTTGTCACACTAAAACAATTCTGGAGACATCAAGGCTTTGAAACAGCACAAAATAAAAATGCCATTTCACCTTCCCTAAATGGAAGGCATGACACTCATTTAAATAACACCATTTTAGCTGGAATTAGAAAGGTAAATATAATAAAAAACCCAACGGCTGAAAATAAATTAATTATTTTAGAGTTTCAAAGTCTGTATGAGACAGCATGTTCTCCCTGTACCCTGGGAGGTTTCCATCCCTTCCCATCAATTCTATTTTTCCTTCCTTGACATGTACCACAATGTTCAAACCCATACTGATGAATAATCACATTCACACGAGGCTATTCCGTTATTTTCTAGGCATTGTCATGTCATATAATTTTCTTCCACATCCTAAACCAGAAGGGTTTAGACACAGTGTCAATTATTGCTAAGCACAATCTGCTGTGAACAAAGCACAGACTACAATCCCAAAGACAAGCAATTTTGCAAGTTCACAGGCAGAAGACAACTGCAACTCCTCAAGAATCCCACCACACTCATGAAGATTAGGGCTGCCTCAGGGAGCTGCAGCAACTGGCAGCACCTTTTCTTGTAGACCCATGGCCTAGCATTCTCATGCAGCCAACAATTTAGTTTATGCAGATTTCTATGAGCAAACGTATTACCTACCTCAACACGGACAGGCAGCTTTACTTGGCCATGCAATGGATGCTCATGAACAAATAGACCCATCTTTCCGTTTGAGACTTAGAGCTACATATGCTACTTCCACCAGGAAAAATTAGGCACCAAAGGTTAGCCTTTATTTTAATAAAACATATATATTCCAAAATTCAAAATAACTACTCTAATTCTACTCAGAACAAGATCTGCCTTTTACAAACAGTGCTTCTTTGGCTTGAGTATTCAAAGGTGACTGAAGGGACTTGCACCAAAGTTACAGGCAAGGTTTTGGTGAGCAAGTTTTATGTCTCTGATTCCATACAAGATGCACACATACACATGGACACCCCTTCCTACATATCCAGTGGCTGATTTGCAAAAAACAGTGAATCACAACAGAATCGTAACAGTGTCTGTGTATCTAAATTCTGATCCCAACCCTTGACTAAAAATTTTGTTAACAGCAATTCAGTATGAACTCTGCTAAAGAACTAACCCACAAATTTGAAAAGGAAGTCACATTTTTAATTATAAAGCAGGCAAGTAAGCATGGAAGGGAAACCAGAAGATAATACATCAAATCACCTTGTCATCTGTCTGGAGGTAAATCAGCAGTAAATCTATCAAAACCAGAGGTAACAAGGATGTATGAAGTGACCCGACACAACTATTTAAGCTCTGTATCTTACTCATTTTATGCAAGTCTCACCTGTGTCACAGCCTGAATTTACTGACAATTCTCTACATGGTAAGATGAAATCTGACCTTAAAATTACTTTAACGCTGACTTCTAGTGACTGATGTGAATTTACCTTTTTATGGGCCTGCCCATTTTGGAATGCATCTTCGAGCTTCTTTATAATTACAGAGCTTTCTCTTTCATTTTCAATCCACAGCTACCCCCACTACAAGGAGCATGCAGCCAAAGAGGGACCTCCAACTCACATGGATTAGTTACAGTCACAGGTGAATTACAGGTGATTCATAGAAATGTCATGATTAAATCCAAACCTTTGATTTCACTTATTAAGAAAAGGCAACCAAAAAGGAATTCAAATACTAGATTTCAAGCCTCATAACTGTAACAAATGCATTACACTCTAAGTAAGGCACATCTAATGACAAGACAACTGCCCACATCTTCAGGCAGCCAACCAAAACGTCAACTTTTATCTCAGGGACTGTAATACCGAGACAACCTCTTAACCTCTAATGCCCTGCAGCAAAATCCCCCCTGCAGCTTAAGCCTTACTCCTGAAGCTTTCTCTGAAAAACAACTGTGTAATGATCTGTGGGCCCATGGGAGCAGGTATTTCACCTACACACATGTCCATATAGTCCAGATGGAAGGGTAAGAATGTCACAGTAAGTTACCAACCACGTTAGAAAAGCAGGGAGGAAATTATAGCTGCCAGTCCACTGGCAGCCCATCTTATTGTCTTTGCATGCAGAATCATAAAATACTTTGGGTTGGAAGGGACCTTTAAAGCTCATCTAGCCCAACCCCCCTGCCACAGACAGGGGTATCTTTGACTAGAGCGGGCTGCTCACTGCCCCATCCAACCTGACCTTGAACACTTCCAGTGATGGAGCATCAACAACTTCTCTACGCAGCCTGTTCCAGAGTTTAATCACCTTCACCATAAAAATTTTCTTCCTTTTATCTAGTCTAAACTATCCTCTTTTAGTTTAAAACCATTACCCCTTGTTCTATTACAACAGGCCCTACAAAAACATTTGTCCCCAGTATCTGGGAGGTAAGGTAAGAGGGTGATGGCCACAGCCCACTGCACAGAAGTGTTTTGAGGCAGTTTGAAAAGTCGGAATGGCTTTCACTAAAAAGGGTGTTTGATGATCTCTGTACCATATATATATACACACATGTTTAAAGAACGTGCTTAGTCAGGAGGCTAGAAATCTGCCAGCTGGACCTCAAAGGGTGAGAACTTCCTTTGAAGCTGATCCCAGGTTGGGGTAAAATATAAGTGGGCTTTATCTCATCTGAATCCACAAAGTTAGCTTTCTCATTGTCCAGATGTTATAACCCATGTATATCATTACACTGGCATGGCCAATGTCAGAGCAGATTTCCACTTTCTTTCAACTGTTAGCCCTTGTACTGGGTCTGGCTGAGCTGGAGTTCATTTCCCCGTAGCAGCCCTCACAGTGCTGTGCTTTGCATTGGTAACCAGAAGGGTGTTGATAACACACTGGATTTTTGGCTACTGCTGAGCACGGCATCAGCACTGTAACATTCCTTCCTCAGTTGAGGGCAGGATTCTGGGAGGGGACACAAGTGGACCAGCTGACCCAAACTGACCAAAGGGATATTCCAGACAATATGATGTCAGCTGAGATATAAAAGCTAAGGTCAGGAGCAGGAAGGGAGGCATTCATTGTCTCCAGTGGCTGCCTGCTGAGGAACCATGATGTGTGCTGAAGCCCTGCTTCTTGGAGGTGGCTGGACATCACTGCTGATGGGAAGTAGAGAATAAATCGTGTTCTCTTTTGCTTTTTTTTTGCACACAGGAGCTTTTGCTTTGCTTCTGCTTGAATAAAGTGCCTTATCCCAGCCCACAAGCTGTTTTCCATCTTACTCTCTCCCCCCATCTGGCTGGGAAGGGGAATGATAGAGAANCAATGTCAGAGCAGATTTCCACTTTCTTTCAACTGTTAGCCCTTGTACTGGGTCTGGCTGAGCTGGAGTTCATTTCCCCGTAGCAGCCCTCACAGTGCTGTGCTTTGCATTGGTAACCAGAAGGGTGTTGATAACACACTGGATTTTTGGCTACTGCTGAGCACGGCANATGATAGAGAAGCTGGGTGGGCATCCAGCGTCCAGCCAAGGTCAACCTACCACAGCCCTGAATATTTGTATCTAGCAGCATTGCTCAAAACCAGAGTCCAGAAAATTTCTGCCTTCCCCAAAACATGCTTTCAGATCCATAAAAGTTTCCAGACTGCTTCTCCACTTAGCTGATACCACAGAGATTTTTATGGAAGCATCTTCTGGTGTACAGCCATGGCCAGGTGACAGCACAGACAGCAGCATAGCCAGGGAGAGAGCACCAGAGCCCTGAGGGAGCAGGCACCGCAAAAGACCTCGGAGCCAAAGCCTAATCAGTCATACCCAGGCACAAATACAAACCCCATGTATTTAAAGATAATTGACTTGACTCTCCAGTCATTTTGACTGGAAAGAATCACCTGTCACAACGAACTTAACTAAGAAGACTGAAGATTAAGCACTCAGCTGATGTGAAATTAAAAAGTCCTCTCATAGTGACAAATACATCACCTGCTCATAATGAAAACTGCACAACGGTTAAAACTTCTCTGCTGAACAAGCTGCCAGCAAGAAAATCCAAGGAAGTGTTTATTTTTCAGCACCACAGGCATATAAACAGTACACTCATTGAACACCTGCTCGCCAGCAAGCCTGGCAGCCTTTGGCAGAAAACCTGGGCCTTGCTTCCCCCAACACTTGGGCCTGAAAATTCTTCCATGTTTTAGCAGCTTATCTAATCGCAGCAAAACATGAGAGCCATGTGAGAAGGAAAACATACCTTATTTAAACACACTGAAATCAAAACCCAACTTGCAAGTTTAATGTTTAGGCTATAAATGAGGTAAATGCACTCCAGCTGTATGTATGAGTACTCAGAGATGTGCATGTATAATCAGATTTAATAATCTAAGCAGGTTGACAGGGGGAAGAGAGAGAGGGAGGGAGAAGAGAGAGGGAGAAGAGGGAGGGAGGGAGAAGAGGG